>CAJPIZ010003936.1:0-10938 GCA_905368565.1 Medioppia subpectinata
ATGACGCGTTGTCGGCGGTGGTGGAGCCCAACTCCAGGCCCAGAGTCAGCGCCTGACCCAACGCGAACTCCGGGTCCGCGACCCGCATATCAGCCAATGTGTTGGCAAAACCGCCGAAGTCCTGGTCGTCGTATAGACCGCACAATTGGTTGAGCGCCGAGTCGTATAGCTTTGCCGCCGAATCGCTAGCAGTACTCGTCAACTCCAGACCCTCGGCCCGCCAGTCGGCGCAATCCCTTAGCTTGTGTTTCAGCATGTATTGTAAGGTTGAGTACACAACTTGACCACAATTTATGAAATACAGTGCAAGTAAATGGTGTGCACTCTATGCCAGTGTTGGTTCACATGAAACAAAATAAACAAATTGATAATTTTGACGTATGATTATTACGTCATGCCATTGAAAGTAATGTATGGTTTCTTTAATTCACACATCATTGTGATTGTGACAATTTGTGATAGTGTTGTTAAGTAGTTTTTTAAATTTTGATTTTATGTTATGTTATGTGGAATCAGTTTAGGATAGGAATGGGATAGTACATTTTAAAAATTGCAACATACATACATTTTTATCATGCTTTAATTGTAAATCAAAACTTGTGATATCAAATCAAATCAAACTTTATTGGAATCTATACTATTAATAGTTGATATCATTATTTAATATTATTTACATTAATATCAATACATTATACGATAAATTCAGTGCACTTCAGTTAATCGTAGATAATACAGTAACTATTTGGATTTTTATAAAAATTAATCAATTAATTAAATATTAATCTAATTTAAATCAATGTGTTGAATTTAAATGATAATTGTATGACTAATTGTCTATTTACATATAATCTATCATTAGTAGTGTTATAATTAAAATTAATTTACATGCAATTAAGTGCTTAACTTTACTTTATGTTTAAAGTGTTTTTAAGTGTTTTTTAAAGTGATCATGTTTTTTGTCTATTTATTGGTCGAAATCTTAGGTTATGTCTTCGGGCGATCGGCCAATAAAACTGATTTCTGGCCACATATACGGTCAGGAGTTTGTGTGTATTGTTTGCCTCTTTGTTAACCGATGCAGATATGAAACCAATGAGAATAAATGCCAAAAGGGTTATGATTGTAGCGTAAAGTACAATAAGCCATACGACAAATGATAACTTTTGAAATACAAGGATATATGTGATCACACAACCCATTGTACTTAATAGTGACCACACAATTCCTATATATTTAGACCAATAGGAATTGTTATACTCATTAATTTCCAAATAAATACTATTTAATGAATGCATTGTTTTCCTAATGTAAACCAAATTAAGTGTTTTGGCATTCAATACATGTTTATAGAGATTATTATTAATTGAATGTAATTTGCATTTAATATACAAATATATGATATAATAGTGAACTATTAGGTATAGTGTTTGTGGAACAGCATAGAAATCCATTAGAGTTGCCAACATTATCTGCGGTATGCCGTATATAATGATTTCCATCCAGGTGCAAATATGCATGTATGCCGCCAATGCGAACAGTGTATAGACTGGTGTAAAATATAGCCTAGTAAATTTGACCATCTTAAATAACATATCACATTTTCGGGATATTTTTCTCAACCATTGGCTATCTGTTAAACCAATTTGTGCGGGAGTTATATAACCGGCTATCATATCAAATACTGATAGAAATGAGGGTTTTATAGCATGTTTAAAGTTATAGTAAAATAATAAGCGATATAATACATTCATTGTTGCCCATAAAATTATAAAATAGTTTAGATGATTGGGAAGGCCCATTAAATAGGCCATATTACCCATTACCACTCTAACATGATGATTGTCCAAATGTACGAGCATGGTTACATATGTTATTTGAGTGAGATATACGGCAAAGCATGTGTTAATTATGATTGGTTTGTATATGAAAGGTCGTTGTATGCTTTGTTCAAAATCGCTCTTGGTCATACATAAACCAATTCTGTACAAGTGATTGGACACAGAAAGAGTGATCAACTCATTTGGTAGGACTTCATTTACATCGATTGTTGAATCCATTTTGTTAGCAAAATACAGTAGTATTTAAATTGGTTTATATTCTGCAGCAATTGTTTTACAAATATTGATTTGAATGAGTCATTATGTTGCAATTAATTGAGATCTGGTGCAGTTGCTGTGAAATAATGATAATTAATTACTTTATTAATGAAAAAAAGTATATTTTATAATAAATAAATGATACGTTTAGCCAGCGCTGGGACTTGGGGGTTAGGGCATTTTATATTTAAAAATTTGAGATGTGTCTTACCAAAAAGTTATACATTAATACTTAGAAGTTAGTGTTAGGAATTGACAAATTACACAAGATTGCCAAACTTACTTCAAATGTTAAAGTTTGAATGATTGCATCAAACTAGTGATCATGAAATAAATAAATTATGAAAACACATAAATATCCAATTATTGGTATATTTTATTTAAATACATTATTTTATGTGTGTTATTAAATGACTGCATTCCACGTGCCCTAATGTCCGTAATTATATGTTTTTGGGAACATTATTAGTAACATAATTAATATAACACTTATTATAGTAAGTATTAAGAGACAGTTAGTTAGTTATAAAAACATTAAGAACTTTATACAATTTGAGAACCATAAGTACGTTATTTTGAAAAGTTGTAATAGTTAAATTAATGTTATCAAATAGAAATGTATAATTAAAACTGTTATTGAAACAATGTTTATCTGCAATATTTATTAATGGTATTAAAATATACAATTTAACAATTTAATTTTAATGTTATACTATATTTTAATGAATATATTTCTTAAATATTAAATAATATTAAAGAACATTATTATAAAAAACAATAATTAGTACATGATAGAATATTGGAAAATAGGTATAATTTACATTATATAAGTATATTTAAAACATATTTTAATTTAATCTAATATCTATTTTGTGCCAAGAATACAGTTTTTATGCTTTTTACATCTGCTTTTTATATTGCTTTTAATATTTATATTCTAACTGCATTATATTTATCCAATTCAATAAATATAAATAATTTACAAACCATTTCTGGCATTATATCTATTCATTAATTTATACGCTTTGTTTGCCTCGTAATGTATTGATGCGGACATATAACCAGTGAACGCGAATGGCATTAGTGTTACCGATAGGCCATAGATATAAATAAACCTCAGGATTAGCGACAAGTCTTGGAATATAAGCACATATATCATGAGACACGACATTATACTTAACAATACCCATAGAATAGCTATATATTGAGACCAATACGTAATGTTATACTCATTGATCTCTTCATAAATGGCATTCAACAGACGGAATGTGTTTTGGATATAATTGCAGTCAAATGTCTTTGTGTTTTGTATACGATTACTTAAATTGTCATTAATTAAGTATAATTTACATTTAATATATGAATATAACAAGTAATAATGAACAATAAGCCACATCATTCCCGTTACGCAATAGTAATCTAGGAAAACTAGAAAAATGCTCTGCACTATACCGTATGTAATGATTTCCACCAGTGTGCATTTCATCATATAAGATGTTAGACCATAGAGTAGATATATTACGGTAAAATCTCTTTGCAATCTTCTAACAAGTTTAAACAATAGCCGCGATTTTCGGGCCAATTTCCAGACCTGTTGGCCATTATAGAGGCCAATATCTGCAGGAGTTGTGTGACCGCCAAACATATCAAACAACGCAAAAAATGTGGGTTTTATACCACGTTTATAGTTAAAGTAATACAATATACGAAACAATATGTTTAATAACACCCATAAGCATATGAAATAATTAGTATGAGGTGGAACGCCTTGCAAATAGGAAAAGTCGCCCATGATCACTTTAATGTGATGGTGCTCTGGTGATACAAATGTCACACTAACAAGTTGTATTAAAAATGTCCACATGATTATATTGCAAACAATAGGCTTATGAAAGAATGATCTTGGTCCAGCCGTCTCATATGCGCTACATGTATGGCAAACACCAATTTTATACAATTGATTGCTCGCCGATAGAGTGACTAACTCTTTAGGCAACACATCGTTTACATTAATTGAATTTAGTCTTACAATAGATTTAAAATTTTTACTTAAAATTTTTTTAAACATTTTGATTTGGATTTCCTTTGACTTGAGTTCAGTACTTGTATACAGTATATACCGGTATTTTTATATTTTTTGTAATGTTATTTAAATTTTCAGACAGATGATAATGAAATCTTTGTTCGCAGTATTGTTATCTATACCTGTATAAATAACATAAATCATATGTGTTTTATTGTAATAAATATTGCATTACTGTAATAAATAAAGATTGATTCATTAATTTGAGACATAAATTCTTATAATAAATTCATTTTAAAACAAAATATCTTTTTTTATACAAATATATTAATTATTTTATAAAATTGTCATAAATATCTGTATTGTTTCGCAATACAAAAATTAATTGTTCTTTACATAATCTCACATTATATAAGGTATAGAATTAATATTCTATGTTTTACATCATTGGCATTTTGAACAGCCTTGTAAATTGTCAACACAATCACAAATCATTTTTAATTAATAAGTATTTTAATAATTATGATAATAATTAATTTTATTTAAATATAACGTAGTAAAACATTTCAGATAATAAGACAATCATTAATATTAAATATAACATTGAACTACTGATTTATTTAATTTTTGTTATTTTATTGTACTTATCTCAATTTATTATAATAATTGCATAGGTATAACGGTATTATTACGGTATTAGGACTTATAATAAATAAATGCTTTTATTCTTTAATAGATTAACTAATAATGTGTTTTACAATTAATTTTTAAGTTATCTTAAACTTTTTAAGTAATTTTAAAACTTTTTAAGTATAGTAGACTTCACATACACGTATGTAGACATTGAAATTGATTCATAATATGAATTTCATATGAAATTATTACTACAAATCTCAACATCTAAATGCATAGTTTTGTCATATTCTCAGAACCAGGCATCGTATCCGTGTTTCTCTTTAATCAAGTAGAATTTATCAATAATCTGGCCACCCTCCTAAAGCAGTCGTACAATTTATAAACATTTATCAAATAAAATAAAATCATATGATATATTAAATAATATGTTAATACCCTTTCAACAGATAACTGTTCCAGGTAAATGTGACTGGCATTGTGTATTGTCATACGTGTGTAACCAAACTCCTCGTTCTGGAAAGCGCTGTAATGGGGAGTATCGATAAAAGTGGTGTGTCTTTCGCGAGAACCCTAATATCCCACACATAACGCAAATACATAATTTTAATTACTTGTATGAAAATAATCAATTAATTATGACTTCTTACAGCACTTCCAGTGATGATATGGACGGGTGCTTTGGGATTATTATAGGGCTCGTCTACGGAGCCGTTGTAAATCTTATTATTATATATGGGCCAAAGTCTCTCGTAGTTGTGTTCGTGAGCCCAGAATGAGAGGTCGACGCCGTGTTTATACATCAGTTCTTCGAAACCAAACTCAGGCTTCGAGTCCTTTGCGAAAGTGAAGCCCTCTCTTAGCTATTGGTATGTAAATCATTGTTAATTATTTTAAGTGCTAAGCCATTAGCATAAGAATATTCTTGATAAAAAATTAACAAATATTGTGTATTAAATAGTCATACAATGTTATCAATATGATTTTGCGCGTAGAGTGGTCTGTGACCAATGGTGATAATCCAGGGTCTTTGGGCCCTGTTCTCGGGTTTATTGGCTTGGATGAGGTCCTGTTCGAGCCATCGGTACTGGTTCTCGATCTGATGTGTGCCGTACTGTTTAGTGTAATAATAGAATTCAGTTGATATGGAGATGATATGCGCGGGTCCTATGTTTGTGCTCCAGAAGTGGTTATTGATTGTGTGTCCGCCCGAAGAGATCATTGAGAATCGGTTGTCATAATTGGAGAAATTGCTAGCAATTAATTTGGGATAAAATATTAAATTAATTAAAACTCATCAAGGTGTGCTTAGAAAAATGGACACATACTATGCCTGTTCGTGATTGCCGGGACACACCTGATAGGGTATGTACGCTGCAATCGGCTCTATTTGCCTCATAAACTCATCGCCCACTCTAGCGTTATCCTAATAATTATATATATCATCATTATTTAATAATCCATTTATAAATTATAATCCTAACAACAATTTTGTTATCATTATTTATAAAATATTATATTATTAATATGTTATTTAATATTGTTTCTTACCAGATCCAAATCATAAGCAATATCACCTGTCAATAACAAAATATATAATTAACTTATTGAGTATATTATTTACTATTATTTACAATATAATAATTTATGTCAAGCTCATTTTATTTTGAGGGTTTGCATGAGTACTCTATTATAATAACAATAATAAGATAAGATATCTAAAACAAACATTAATTCTTATATAAATATGGGAATGAACTTGACATCATATGATGTTGGTTAATTAATTGTTGTAAATACTAATAAACTTACCAACATGAAGAATGGCATCATAGAGACCCTGTTGAACCTCGTTTTGAAGTCGTGGTAAAGTGGCGGCCAATATATTACCCAAATCGCCGTAAATGGCAAATCTCGGACTCCAGTCATTGCCTTTTTTGAGAGCCGTGAAGGTAAATATGGGACTCCAGCCGTCATCGCTGCCCACGTGATACTCTATAGTTAATTGAATATTGGTTAATTTTATCACAATACTATTTGATTAAAAGACAAGTGCTGTTGTTGTTATAATTAATAACAAATATTGTAAATGAATATTCGCTATGACTTACTGTATGTCTGTCCCGATACAAGTGCCGTAAGTGTGACCCGATGTATAAACATTTGGCGTTTTTCGGAGCCTCCGTCCACAAACTTACGAGCGCTGCCGTGCGCTGACATATTGATCGACTGAATGCCATACCATACGGTCGATTTGGCTGTCAAATCAAACGTGGTCCATGTCACTATCATCTGGCTCTCGACGGCTATTTAATAATTGAAAACAAATTAGTTTGACCTGGATAACTTGGAATTATAACAATCTAATATGTTAAATAATAATATTCAAAAATTAACAGAGTAACACGAATAATATATAAGTTGCAAACTTGATTTAAAGTTATACCTCCTAATGATAGATGAATTTGTTCGGGCTGTACATACAGTGTGTCCCACGGGTCGGGCAACACATCGTAAGCGCATATAGTATGACCCGCAATAAGTACAGTAATCACTGTCGATATATAGACAAACATATTTGTTACAAAATTAAGAAATAAACTAATTGTTTATTTAAAAAGTTACGATATATATAGTGATGCACATTATTGGTACAGAATCGATAAATAGGATTATTATATTTAACTATGATAAAAAGTTCAATAATTATTTAATTATCAAAGATTTTTGTGCTACTAAGCCCTAAGCATAATGGTATAATACTTATGGTAAATCTAAAGTTAGATCATTTAGAATATTTAGTATATTTTATACAATGTAGTAAAACATGCACATTTAGATTTTATAGCCATGAAATAATTTTTATATTTCAATCTTTAACCTAGTGATCAACTTCTTGGCTGACTTTTTATAAATGACATCTAAAACTCTTCTTAAAAATCAGTTTTAAGAGTCACACTTAAAAAACTCTAGGAATGCCTCAACCAAACCTTTGAGCAACTTTTAGATTAAATAAAACTTTATTTACATGTTTAGTGTCCGAGTAATTAATTGTTAAGCGGAGGTCACTTTAGAAATCCTGCCAGTATGTCAAACGAGTAACTTTTTCAATCCTTAACAAATCAGTGCATTTTTAGTTCAAACGGAGTGGCGCTTCAATCTACACACTATTTGTTCATCTTCACTGCAATGGCTATTCAGTGGTGTTCACTCTAATATTGAGTGGCGGTATATAACACTGTATTTATATCACTACTTTAGGATCAATACAGACGTATGTGTATGTTTGTGTGCATAATGTATGTAATGGTATATAGATATGCGCATTAGGCATTCATGGCTGGATTCTCTGCCAACTTTGGCGCTCAATTTATGAGAGCTTCAATCATTGCTTTATATGCAGTAACGCACATACACTGTAGTTTGTGATATACATTTAAGGCATTGTGGCTGACTTTTTAGCCAACATTTTGTGTTCAATGCAAACGCATGTATAGTGTACTCAAACAGTGTACAGGATTATATTCACAATGCAATCAAAGGCTAAACAATAGATGTTAGGTTTAAAGGCATTGTGGCTGACTTTTTAGCCAACATTTTGTGTTCAATGCAAACGCATGTATAGTGTACTCAAACAGTGTACAGGATTATATTCACAATGCAATCAAAGGCTAAACAATAGATGTTAGGTTTAACTCTCAATGCATTGATAGTGAGTTCTCATTATTAGTTGTTTGTGGGCTAAGTGACAGCCATTTATAATCAAATGCATAACAAATCAAATATGAATTAAAGAGTTGTTATTTTTTAACTATAATAATTATAAATAATTTAAAACATTGTCAAATCCGATATCCTTAATTAATTAAGGATATCGGATTTGTATTTTATGATAAATTTATTGAATAAACTCAATATTATTGTTTATAATACATTAAATCAAAATGATAATAATAAGTCGTAAAAACATATTAACTCGACAACAACTCAAGGATCTGCTAAATGATAAAAGTGCTGAAGATATTGTTAGTGATGAAGATTGTGAAGAAATAGAAGTCTCAGATCATTCAACAGATACTGAACAAAGTATTGAAAACATTAGTGATGGCAGAGATGGTGATTCATATACTTCAAGCATAAGCACATCGCAATCAACCAAAACTAAATCAAATTAATACAATCATTATATATATTGGGATATACTTAATTAATTAAAGATTTCACAATTTATTAACCTTTATATATATATATGTTTATATGTTTAGAAAATACACTTTCATTTCATTATATAATTATTTCTATTTTATGCTTAAATCCTAATAAAACACTTTTAATTTGAATAAATGTTCATTAAAATAAAAATTAATTATTGTTTTTAATTATAAATACATGCATAAACTGTGTTATCCATTAGCGCCCAATCAGCACTGTTTCAATACTTTATGAATGCGTTTTCATTGAACACAAAATGTTGGCTAAAAAGTCTGCCACAAAGCCTTAAATGTATAGCACTTTATATCTATACTTTCAGTGTGCGCGCGTCATTGGATATAAGGCTATGATTGAACTCCACATAAATTGAGCGCCAAAGTTGGCAGAGAATCCAGCCATGAATGTCTAATGCGTATAACTATATACCACTGCACACACAATGCACACAAACCTATACAAGCACTACACATTGAGTAATGCTCTCTATTTAACTGCCATCTACACCTCCTGTAAATCAGGCATAACTGCATTTATTTGTGCTGGCAGGATTTTCAGCCAAGAATGTTTTAGTAAGGAGGGGAATAAGTGTGTAATCGCTAGGTTAAATGTCAATTTCCATCAAATTACATTTTTCATATCTGAATTGTAGTTTAAAATGTAAGTGTATAGACAAAAAACAAAATTTCATTATATTTCAAACAGAATTTACTTTTAAAATTATATTTTAGATTGAATTTTTTCTTAATTCTGCAAAATAAATAAAAGTGTTATATTAGAAACACATTTTGTTGTTATAATCAAGAGATGGTTTTGATTGAATTGATAAAAATGAGTTTCAATTGTTGACATTAGTTGTATATATACAGTAGTTTGCGAGTAAAAATTCTTTGATTGCAGTTTTAATTTAATTTTAATCTCTTTTATATTGCAATTTAAAAGGCAATATATTTTTCTCAAAAATATCTATTTGAGAGTTGTTTTGAAAGATATGCGAATGAATTAATGAATCCTTGAGAAATCTAAACTCACAATTTTAACAAATAATAGCATTCATTAATGTTTTCCAGCATTGATAATATGCACAGATTCTATGTCAAAATTAATCTTTACAACATAAATCAATTTATAGTATTGTAGAGATCGGAAATTTAAGTGTCAACAAATTTATATTTTAATTCAAAGTTCTCAGAATTTATTGTGAATTGTTTTGAGTTAAGGTTTGACTTCCTTTCAATATTACAATTGTTATGGGATTTATGTGAATGGTTAAATTTATAAAATATTTATATATGTATTTCCTATTCAATTGATGTGTAAGCCATTGATTACTTGTATTAAAAGTCAATTGATATTGTCAGGATAATTAATTCAGTGTAACTAAACACCATTTACTGTAAACCTAAACTACAGTTTAGACCCGTAATTATAACCTAATTGACACGTGACTCTACTCTATATATTTTTCGCGCCAATACTTTATTCATATATGTTTGTACTATTCACATACTCTGATATAATCACATTTATATTGTAATCATGTATGGATATACCCATACTTTAACTTTTGATATCGGTAATCTGGCCAGAATCGGTAATTCCCGAGGTCGGACGGACACCTATTATACATCATTATATTCACATTAATAGACTTCATATACCATGCAAATATCATGGTCCCGCTATGAGCCGTTCATGAGTTATCATATATTACATTTACCGAGGGTCGGTAAAGAGCCCGCGGTGGCCAAACGCCACATACAATCTGGTCAAGTAGCACATCGATCTAAAGCTCATCTAAAGCCACATAACATATCTCAGTTTGAAAAAACTACATAATACCGTTTTCAGGCAATAAGCACCCGAGTATATTCACATGTATTCCTATGGAAGTTCGGTAACAAGTGACCATAGCGGCTAAACTATACATACGATCCGGACGTGTCATACATTGATGGAAAGGTCATCTCAGTTAGA
>CAJPIZ010003938.1:0-10937 GCA_905368565.1 Medioppia subpectinata
TCGTATACAGTCGTCGGCTCTGAACCGTAGTATATAACGAGGGAATAGCCATCGGGGATATCCACTCGATATCTGTAATATATATGATCATAATAGTATTCTGTACATTGCACAATATGTCTGGATACTTTCGTATTACAATAATGTAAAAATTCATTATATTTTAAATCATTAAAATATGTATGGTGAGACCCTGGTGTATTAATATCGTAAAATAAATTGCTTGGATATAATGTTGAATTCCATCGCTTGTAAAGTGACTGAACGCACAAAAGAATAAAACTTATTCTATCATGTTTATCGTTACAACGTTTACTGCTTTTATAATAATTGACAATGGTCTTTTTATATTTCAAAAAATTCAACTTATAAAGATCTGACCAAAATATGATAAATTCCCTATTAAACAAATGGTAGATACCTTCACTTATTGAATGAGCAAAAATGACAAATCTACTAAGCTGAAAACTATTATCATTAAATAAAATAAAATGCTTTATTGTGTCAAAGTCTTTTCCCCGATAGCCAACATTTGGTGCAATAGTAAAACAATAACCATCATGGGTAATTGCAAAATTAATGTATTTACAGTATAGACTACTGCCATTACCCATTTGTAATACACAAGGTAATTTAAATTCTAATAGTAAATTAATTTAATCGCCAATTGAAAGTTCATTGAATTTGCTACGATTTATGTATGGATTGATTGGGCTGTAGTACAGATGCTTTAACTCAGGTTTAATTAGCAAGGCTTTATCAATACATATGGTAAAAGCAGTGTCCATCAATTGAATGTCGGACTGTTTATATATGACATTAGTTGTGGTTTCGTATGAAAAATATATTAAACTTATTTCATACGTTTGATACAAACATCCCATCAAACATATCACGAATAAAAAAATTTTATACACCAAGTTCTTTGAAATAAGCATGGTTATATTGTTGTATGTAAAGTATTGTTTCAAAATTAATAATTATATAAACTTAAACATTTAGTTAATCTCCGTTGAGGTATACACAAAAGTATAAGTGATATAGTATTAGTTTAATAGAGATATATAAATGTACTAAAATATTATTGTCGTACCTAAAATGACATTTAATGTATGCAATCTTTGTAATCTAAATATAGTTTTTATTATTTTATATGTCAATCAATAAAATAAATATAAGGTTACGCCCTTTCTAGAAAATAAATTAAAATCAATACACCACTAATTAAAATATTGATTTAATTATATATAGTGGAACATTTTAATTTATATACTTTGCATTTAATTACATTAATTGTTTACGTCAAATATTTTTTATCACAATTTTGTATAACAGAAAATATGTTCCTTATATTAAATAAATAATTAAAATTTAATTTATTTTTACATCTAACTATTTACCGTTTAATTTAAATGCATTAATTTTATTCTACAACAATATTTTACAATAAAATTCTTATATTTAATCAAAATGTTAAATAATTATGGGTAATGCTAAGTCTATGGGAGTATAGTTATTTCAATGGGATAATGCTTTTCTATGGAGATATACTGAATGATTCTGCCATAATAAATCGAACTAATTGTTGTCTAAAACATTTCAAATTCTCAAAAAAAATAATAGTGAAAGTATTTTAAAAATAGTATTGAAAAATTTAAAATCTTTGATGCATTTCCCGAATTGTGGTTAACGTATAGCATCGCTNGTATTGAAAAATTTAAAATCTTTTGATGCATTTCCCGAATAGTGGTTAACGTATAGCATTGCTGTGTGTGAGTTGTTTTTTAATAAAAAAATAATAATAATATAATTACTTTTGTAATAGATAAATAATTAAAAATGATTGCCATGGATTAAAATTTATTATTGACGATAATTTATATTTATAATGTAATAATGATACTAAAAATTAATTAAAAATTCAATTAGTAGTATAATATAAACTATGGTATTTATTATTTACAATTTTATGGGTTAATGAGTTTCTACGTATATTATGAGTTGTACTTTTAAAATATTGATCTAGTTAATTTTTTATATATAATATTTTATATTAAATATCTCATCTATAAGTGCATAACAACTACAAATACAGGGAATATATAAAAATATATTTGTAAATTATATATCATATTATTATGGATAAATATAACTTTCTTAAATCTCGCGCAAATGCCATATTTGATAAATTTGTCAATAATGTCAACACATCATTTATTGATTGCGATCAATTTAATAAAGATGGTCGTTTACCCCATGATTTTAGTCCACGCACATTTAAATTAATGATGTATTCAAACAATGTACAAAATATAGAGTTACTTTATTTTTAAATAATTATCATATAATTAATTATAATATTTAGTGAATTTTGTAATAAAAATTATATTTTCAGTATGGATATTACCCCGATTATTATTCGAATGATGTAATACATATTTATTCAAAAGTTGTATCATTATTGGTAAATTTTGCTCCGCGAGTTAATTACAGGTAAGTATTTATTATTAAACATTGTTTGTTGTTACACTTTTTTTAAACTTGTCTCTTTCTAACTATTACTTTGTATTAATAATAGTAAATAAATAATAAATAACAATTTAATTAACAAATTATGCTAGCTTGCAATTATACGCGTTTCAATGCGAATATCAAACGGACATCAATAAAACTATGCAATCAGATCTGTTGCACCATGACCGTCTTACTTCGTACGCAGTGCCGCTCGTAGAGAATGACTCAGATAATTATACAATGGACCACTATGACAATTGTACTTGGCCACTCTACATCACCTACCAGTTTAATTATATAACACTGGATCGGTTAATGCCCTACCCTCCATTGGCAGATATTGTGTTAATATTTGACAGACACGTTTGGCTGTACCTAACCCTGGCATTCGTAACTATAATTATTATGGATAAACTAGCTGATATTGTAATGGACAGGTCAAGCACAGGTAGAGCGACCAGCGTAACCGAAAAATTGTGGATTTATATAAAATCCATATTGCTCATTGGCCACGAGTTTGGTTACCGTAATGTTCTATTCATGTTATGGTTAGCGTCGATCACGCCCTTAATCTATATTATTCAAAACGACGTGACAGGTACAATAGTAAACAGGAACATGTTTTCCACGGCGAGCATGGACAATTTGCTAGACCCAAAACGAGTTCTGTATGCGTGGCCCGATCATTACGCGTCAATTAAGGTAATACACTTAACCCGATTGATCATGTGATATTATATTAGTAGGAATATAAACATTTTAGGCTAAACTAACACGTGGCCAGTACGAACCGGAATTCAAAAATAAAATGACCAAACTGGTTAACAAAATACAAATTGATTATGACGTAGTGCTAACAGATTTCGCCAAACATAGCCATAGCGTTCAAGCAATATACGCGTACCTAGATCGTTATGCATATATTTCGTCGCTAGACAATATTGAAGCGTCCATGGTCACCGGCTCGTTATACAAACCGTGTCACACGGGTCAGCCAGAGCTGCCCTTTTATTACACAATTATGTGTTTTAATCCGCGCTTTGAATTTGGGCCAGAAGTGAACTTGATGTTTGTATAAATATTTTTATAAATATGCTTTATTATAAACTATAACCTAATCTATGAATTCCGAATTTTAATTATTTTCATATATGTTAAGGTCAAGACGTTTATTTGAAACAGCCATCATCAACTATTGGGATAAAGTATTAAATGATTTAATTCAACAGGTATACATAAATTTTGGCAATTTTTGGATTACCTCGTTGGGCTATCAGAGTTTAGACAATTTAATAGTCGATAAGAAAATACCTTACGAAACGTTTTCATATAAAATGTTTGCCGAGGTAATTTGGTTTATGTGCGCGTGCGCAATTGTCAGCTTAATTGTTTTATTCGGCGAGATTCAGTATTTTATATGGGTGACTTATCCTAAAACCATAAAATAAATTACGATCAGCCCGACAAAATTTTAATTATATTTTATATTTGGTCTAATCTACGCGCTCATTTGTATTAATTTCAATTTTGGCAATTTCTAGTCTTACTATTTATTGTAAAATAATGTCACATTTACAAAAAACAGATGATGATTAGTATACAGTATATATCTAAATTTGCCAATTATAATTTGTTTATTAAACACAAAATGATAATTTTATCACAAACAATATCATTATAAATTTTACGATATCCATAAGATTGTATTTGGCAAATAAAATATTTTTTAAAAATCAATTTAAGTTTAATATAAAAAAATAAACTAAATTGAGTTAATAGTGACATAAATACACTAAATAAAATAGTTTTTTTTGTATATTTGTTATTTACAAATAATTAATAATAAAATAATTAACTTGTTATATTTTTTAATTATAATAATTTAAATTAATTAAATTGTTTATGATTTTTATTAATAATTAACAATGACAATCAAATCTAATAAACATGATAATAATGAAAACCAGGATGACCAGGTGTACACCACTTGCGGCCTTGGTTCGTGGAGACCGCCATGGTTGCAAATGTTTGGAACGCCATTCTATTTTATAATAGTTTACGCAATGATAGGTATAGTGCAGAGTATGTCCGGCACTTATATGATAGCAGTGTTGACATCAGTGGAAAAAAGGTTTGCATTTGACTCAAAAATTTCAGGATTTATTTTAATGGCCGATAATATAATGGAAATGTTGGTAAATAAACTAAACCTTAATTATTATTTGAATTATTATATTATTTATATGTTATAATTTATTTGCCTGTAGCTCAGCCCAATTGTTGGTTACCTGGGCAATCGATACAGCAGACCCCGTATGATTGCCTTGAGTGAATTTGTACTAGTTTTGTCATGCGTACTGAACGCCACACCGTATTTTATTTACGGCCCGGGAACACACCTACTATACAATGACACATTATTCTCATCTACAATGACAGCAAATAACACGCGATATGAATTGTGTTCTGCCAAAGTCGACACAATAGATTGTACTGCAACAGGTGGTCACTCTACTGTATGGCCAGCGGTTATTATACTAGTTATTGGCAGTGCGTTGAGGGGTGTCGGCTATACAGCCTATTGGGTATTTGGTATCGCATTCATTGATGATAGTGTTAGCAAAAATAATTCACCATTATATATGAGCTTGGTTGCCATATTAAGAATGATCGGTCCAGCCAGCGGTTACGTACTAGGCTCTATTTGTCTAAAATATTACGAAAATCCATTTTGTAAGCATAATTTAGAATAACTATTATATAAATATTGACAGCAAATTAGCATTTTAGTATTTGATTTATTACATTTGTTTAATTGGTCATCATTTATAATATAAATTTTATATATTAATTTTGAATCGTTTAATATTATTAATAGAAAAATCTTCATTTATAGTTGAGCCAAATATATCGCGAACAGACCCGCGATTTATTGGCGCTTGGTGGATGGGATTTTTTGCAATTGCAATTTTATTATTTGTGGTCACTCTACCTATGTTTTTATTTCCGAGACAACTAAAAGGGGCTTCGGTTAAGGAAGTTGAACGAATGGATTATGATACTAGTATGCGAGGTAATTAATAAAATTCATCATAATGAGTTATATATACAGTATACTTTCAATAATTGAACTTTCAATAATTATTGTTGGTCAATTTGTTATGTTAATATATTTATAAAATATTTTAAAATAGTTTATTTCATTATAATATTATGCAGATTTATTATACAACAAAAAACGCACACCCAGGGGCAAATTATTATAAACACTAAATACAAATGTTGATTTAATATCACACTGGTTGTTTATTTTTACAGGAATCTGGCACGCAGTGATACGGGTGCTGACAAATCCACTATTCATGTTCAACATGATTGGCAACGCATTGCGATATATGGGAGGGGCTGGATACAGGATTACTAAACCCAAGTATATGGAGTCCCAATACCGGGTGTCGGGCAGCAAGGCCAATTTGCTAACCGGTCTGACCGGTGTAGTGCCGGTAGGCATTGGGATTTTGGCCGGTGGTATTGGTATCAGATATCTCAAGCCCAAACCAATTACCTTAATTGTTTATATTTTTGCGCTCGAATGGGTTTCAAACAGCGTTATGTTTACGTCCATATTTCTGGGTTGTCCGCCATTGCAACTTGGCCCAAATACGGAATTTACAAATACCAAGTTTGTTTGACAGTATTTCTTAAAAAACATTTATATGAATTTATTTATTATTAAATCCATAGGTACACAATGAACGCCGGTTGCAATCAGGGCTGCGATTGCACTAATAGTGTATTTACACCAATGTGTTCGGCCGATAAGGTGACCACATATTTCTCACCATGCTACGCCGGTTGTAAATACATGGACAAAAACACTGGGGTAATATTCACATTTTGTATTATGAATGTAAATTATTAGTGTTAACATTGACATACATTAATGCTAATAAATCATTTGGCCAGATTGCTACAAATTGTACATGCATTTCTGACCATGGTGGTTATGCTACTAGCGGCTATTGTCAAAGTGATACCGATAATTGTACAAACTTGTACAGTTATGTATTGGTCCGAGCGATGCCACAACTATTAACATCTACTGCAAGAATTGGAAATGTTTTAATTGCATTACGGTATGAATAATGTGCACATAAATTATTAGCGCATCAAATCTAGATAATAATAAATTTTATTTTTATTATTAATATAGAGTAATAGATCCTAAAGATAAAAGTTTTGCCATGGGTTTTATTAATGGCGTTCTTGCTTTGTTTGGTATAATTTATATTGGTGCTTTATTATATATAATTGCAATATTATAACTGTGATCTTTATGAGCTTAGCATACATACCGTATTCAATGATATTCGGCGCAATTGCCGACTCAGCCTGTCTGATATGGGAGAGTACGTGCGGTAAAACCGGTAATTGTTGGCTATACGACCAGGACCGTTTCCGATGGGTGTTACATGGTTCAGCTCTAGCGTTTATGGTAGCAGGCTCATTATGTGATTTTGGCTTAATTGCCAAAGCCAATCTGATTAAAAATTTTTACGATGATGGTGTTAATGATAAAAGCAATGACAATGAGAATAGTAATGTTGTTACCAATGATATAGCGTTAAATATTGTAAACACTGAGATGATTGTTAGTGATGATAATGTAAATAGCAACAATTAATAAAACTTAATTATTAATAAATAACATATTAATTATTAAAGTTTGTTTAATATAATTATAAATTAATTTATTAAATAATTAAAAATTACGGATTATATTTGCAATTTATTTATTATGTTTATAATTTACTATAATTAGTTTATAAAGTATGTGCATATTTTATTTTATAGTTAATTTAATACTTAATATAATAATTATAGCAATTAATAGTGTATTTATAAAATCATATGTTATTTTATATTTCAGTTTATATAGTTATGCAACTTTATTAACCTTGGATTTTTGCCGTGTCGTATTTTATAAACATTTGTAAATATTTATTACATTAATCAAACAACAACAAAATAATTAAACATGCGTAAAATATAGTCGCCATTGTGTAAATAATTTGTTAAATTATTAATAAATTAATAATGATTTAACTATAAAAGTAATTATTATTAATAAAAATAAACTAAATTAATTACAAATTACTTGATGCAATTGTGGTGATTTAACATTTACTAATTATACCTACGTTTAAATTATAATTATGACAACAATGTTATCAAGACACACCCTTATCGGTAAGATATTAATGCCATAATGAATTATAATTTTAATTATTTCTAAATTGTTATCAGGTTCAAATACAAATGTACATAATAAAGTAACAAATGAAGATGACCTTATTGCAATCAGAGAAAAATACTTAAAATTAATTCAACAAATTCAAATTAATGAACAAACATATATGGCCAAGCTCAGTTGTTTAACTCGTCGCATAGCCGACTTAACTGATGATGAACAGTCTAACAATTTACTTGATAACATTGAAAAATGTTATTGCTTATCTCTCAATACTGATCCAGGTGCTAGTGCCCTCAGTCAAATGCAAAGAAAATACAGTATGCTATGCAAAAGTGTTGAAACGAATAAATTATTGCACCAAACAAATATACAGAAACTTTATGGCAAACTTGGCAAACTTATTAACATGTAATTAAATACTGTATTATATTTTTAACTTGATAATTTTTAAATTATTTATTTTGTAGGCAATTTACATGCAATATATGCACAGATGCGGTGCCGAGAAAACGATTTATATCGTGCGGTTGTCTGCATAAATATTGCGCTGGATGTTTGGCAAAACATATTACCACGCTTATTGCGGCTGGTCAGTTTGATAACATTGGTTGTCCAGCGCAAGGGTGCGATACAATGGCCTCACAAATTATTATCAAGCGTTTGGTAGACACAGACAGTTATGACCGATATGAATATTTAACGCTAAAACATGCGGCTGGAAATATGCCCGACGTGGTAAATGATTTACTATTAATAGATTTATTCTAGTGAAATGTTATAATATTTACATTAATTACATTTTATTATAAATAAAATCACTATTATATATTAGTTTTTATTAAAATAAAATTATTATTAGCTTAATAACTATCATTAAAAACTAATGTATGCTAATTAACATTAATTAATAATTATATAGTGTTACTGTCCAAACGAACAATGTAACTGGATTGTAGAAATGAACAATACCGTCGGTGCCAATTGTGGCAAGTGTAAGCTGGAATTTTGTACCAAGTGCCGCAAACATTACCATGGTGCTTGCGATTATGATGAACAGCGGGAACGTATGTATTGTGAACAGGAAGAACAGGCAAATGCTATGATTGCCAGCACAACAAAATCATGCCCTGGTTGCGGGTCTCCAATTGAGGTAGGTACATTAATAATTACTATGAAGTTTTGGTTTTAAATATTAAAATTGTACTATGTAGAAAAATGATGGCTGCGATCATATGACCTGTACTGTTTGTGGCAATGAATTTTGCTGGTTATGTAAGGCTGGATGGGCTAATCATTGGAGGTGCGCGCGTTAAATTATGGCTACATGTATGTAATGTAAATATTACCAATATATCAGTCTGTATTATCAATTAGGCTGCCGATTATATTTGCACTTTTGTATTGATTTATGCTTGATACAGATTATTATTATGTGTTTTTCTTTGATTAGACATATCTACAGAAATAACAGTACATTTAATTGATGTACTATGCCAAATATTTATTAAATCAGGAGATTTAATTATGTAAAACAAATTATTAATTATAAGCAATTTGTATGTTAATACAGCTATATTTATTTAAAGATTATAAATTTTTAATTATTTGTAACTTATAACATAATATTTAAAAAATAATGATTTTTATTTAAAGTGTTATAAAATTATAATTAATTTAACATAATGAAACTAACATTTTTATTTACAGTATAATTAAAATTTATTTATTTAAACTTAACGTAAATTGTAAAATAAAATATTGGGAAAATTCCTTGTTTGATATTTTAATATCTAGTTTATTCTGTGAATGTGTGTATAGTTTATGTATAATTGTCGGCAGTGTTTGTGTTGAACATTCTGTTAGTAAAAATAGGGTTAACTTATTTTAGATATAGCACAAAAATTAATATGAATTAATTTCACACATTATTGAAATATAAATTCTGGGTAATATTTCATTTTATTTTTACAAATAGCATAAATATTTTAGATTATTATTATTGCATTATAAATATTTAATAGTATTTAATAATATTTATCAAAATATAAAAATAATTCTAAGAACATGTCATTTTAACACAAAACAGATGAAGATTATTATCAGCTAATAATCTATTTAATTTATAACTTACTTAATTAAAGTGCAATAAAATACCAAATTAATAATTTGACACAAATTGATTATCTGTTTAAATATTGCAGATGGAAACAAATTTTAACTAAACAATATAAAATTAAATTGAATAGAGTTAAAAGTGACATTAAGTGAACTAAAATAAATCATTTACTTAAAATAATTGAATGTATAAATAATTTATTATTCTTTTACATGTAAAAACAAACTAAATTATTCAATTAATACTGAGTTATTAATAAATAATTATGCCAAGTAAATATAACAAACAAAACAAACATGATAATAATGATAACGAGGATGACCAGGTGTACACCACAATGGGATTAGGCTCCTGGAGACCGCAATGGTTGCAAAGGTTCGGCACTCCGTTTTGGTTTATTGTGGTTTACGCTATAATAGGTGTCGTGCAGAGTATGTCCGGCACTTATTTGATAGCAATCTTTACATCAATAGAAAAGCGATTTGCATTCGACTCAAAAATATCAGCAACAATTAATATGGCTGATAATATCATGGAAATGTTGGTAAATAAATTCAAACGTGATTATTAAACTTATGCTTGTAAAAAATATTTACATAGATAGTCAAACAATTCATTATACATTATGTATTATATTATTATTAATTTATTTATGTTAGCTCGGTCCAATTGTTGGCTACCTCGGTAATCGGTATAGTAGACCTCGTATGATGGCCATTGGCGAGTTAGTACTGGTGCTGTCATGCGTAATAAACGCCTCGCCGTACTTTATTTACGGCCCGGGAACGCACCTACTATTCGATGACACACTACTGGCATCGCAAATGACAGCCAATAACACGCGCTATGAGTTGTGTTCTGCAAAAATTGATACAATAGATTGCGCGGCAAAAGGTGGTCACTCTACTGTATGGCCAGCGGTTATTATCCTGGTTATTGGCAGTGCGCTGAGAGGTGTCGGCTATACTGCCTATTGGGTATTTGGGGTCGCATTCATTGATGATAGTGTTAGCAAAAAGAGCTCACCATTATATATGAGCTTGATGTCTATAT
>CAJPIZ010003939.1:0-10935 GCA_905368565.1 Medioppia subpectinata
TAAGTCTATGGCAATGATAAGTCTATGGCAATGACAAGTTTATGGCATAGGAATAACATGGGCAATGCTAAGTCTATGGCATAGGGATAACATGAGCAATGTTAAGTCTATGGCATAGGAATAACATGGGCAATGCTAAGTCTACGGGACTAATGTTAAATCTATGGGCAGTGCTAAGTCTATGGCATAGAGATAACATGGGTAATGCTAAGTCTTAGAGAGTAGTGTTATTTCAATGGGATAATGATTTTTCTATGGAGATATACTAAATAAATCTGACATAATAAATACAACTAATTGTTGTCAAAAACATTTAAATTTCTCAAAATAATAATAGTAAAAATATTCCAACAATAGTGATGAAAAATTTAAAATCTTTGATGAATTTCCCGATATGTGGTTAACGTATAGCATCGCTGTGTAATCCTTGTTTATGCACGTATTTATTATGCGGACCTATCATTACAACAGGGATAACACTGAAATAGAGGCTCTTGGAGTATTTATAGCATATACAAACAGCGTATACAAAGCTCACACATGGTATGTATAGTTGGACTATTAATTATCATATATGGCCAGAGATTGAGCAAATATTCGTGCATAGCTCATAATGTTAATTAAAATATTTTCACATTGTTAATTATTTCTCACGTATCAAGGACAGCGCAAGTTTTGTCTTATTAATTGGATTGTTTTAATTAATTTTGCGCTATTATTGTTTTGTTCAATTTTCCCCCTTTGGTCGCCTCTGGTTTGTATTCAAAAAATACCGATCGGACTGTAGATCAATGAAATATAATATCACACGAAATGCATTTTAAAGCTTACGAGCAAAATGTTAATGCATTTAAGTGGCCTGGGGTTAGGGGAGAGGGGGAAGGGGTTGCGATTAGGGGCCGGCGTATGCGAAATGTTGCATATAATGTTTGATTGAGACGGAAAGTGCTTTTTCGTGCACCTGTGAGGGCACAGGTATGCATACATAAGATGTTATGCCATTACCTTTTTGTACACTAACCTATTGATGACATACGTTATTATATGTGAATCATCTTTGCCTGGGATGTGATGAGAATATTTATCATGTTTAGTTTTATGAATGTTGAATGAATAAAACTATCATTAAATATAATCGCAAACCCCTATAATCAATAATAAAGTATCCTTTTGTTGCTTGTTATTTACATAATATTTAAATCTATTTTTAACAACTTTTTGTTTCTCATAGAGGGGTTCGTATGTACTGTACTATCGGTTTATTAGACGTTTGATTACATGTAATAATAGTATAAATACTTTTGTTGAAGAAAAATATTTTCTCAAAAAATATGTGAGAAATTTTTTATTGATATTTTAATTGGATTTTGAAAATTAAATTATAATTGAAATAATTTTTTTAATGAGATTTTTCGGTTGAGTTATAAAAAGTTTGAGAGTGAGATTTAGTGAATGTTAGAGAGAGAGAGAGAGAGAGAGAGAGAGAGAGAGAGAAGAGTCAGTGCTTTTCATTTGGTCTCTCGTATTATGTTTTTTGAGATGAGATGTTGAAGAATAAGGAGAGGAATATATCAAAGCATCAATTTTTCTCTACCGTATAATACATGGTATGTATATATGGCTAGGATTAAGACCAGTAGGTGTACGGAGAGAGAGAGAGAGAGAGAGAGAGAGAGAGAGAGGATTTAAAAGTTAATGTAAAGTAATAAACAATTTATTATAAATTTTGGTAAAAACACTATTAATAAAGATTTAAAAGTATTTTATCTGAATATAAAGTGTCAGTGGATTTGATATCAAACAGAGATTTCGCAAAAATTTCAATAAAATTCGCACAAAATATAGTTATTTTTGAAAGAATTTCTCATTTATTAAAATTAATTTATTTTATGAATTAATATTTACATCACTTTTACTATTAAAAAATGTGTATTGAATTTTAAATATATACAGTATTTTTAAGTTTAAAATTTTATATAATATTATTTGAGATTTTTATTAATAATTTATATTAAACCTTATTTACTTTTATACTTATTTTTAGTTTTATTAATTTTAGCTCTCATTTCTTTGTCAATCGCGAAAACACCCTTAACTTCAATGTTATTTTCTATATAAAATGCTTTTTTTTCATTATTATCATGATTTGCTTCTAATTCCCTATTTTGTTGTCTTTGTTTCCAAAACAACTCTTTCTTCTTAATTTTTTTAGCATTGTTATCTATAAAATAATCAATGCATTCTTGTCTCCTATTATCATACTCATTTAAATCATCTAAATTATTAATAATTATTTCAGTTGACAAAATCTTTGATGGACTTACAACATGTGGAATTACGGTAATTTCATTATTTGTTACTTCCGATTTTATTATTTCGGTCGTTTGATTCACTATTATATTATTTTCCTCAACGCTTTCTTCATTAATAATAATTCTGTTGTCATTAGCAATGCTGTGGCCTTTTTCTTGCTTTATTGATTCAACTGGAGTATAAATCAATTGATTTCGTATTTCATTCGTAATAGCGCTCACATCAATAGTTAATATAATAACCCCTTCATTATCGACACATTCAATGCTACTCGAATGTATTAACGGCGGCTAAATTAATAAATTATTTATTTATAAATTAAATATCTATTATAAATACATTTAAATGATTATTATATATTAATACATACTGGCGGATCCATTTGAATATAATTTAATATATTATATTATTAAACTATTTGGAGTACAATTATTAAAATATTAAAACTTAACGTTTATAATATTAACAATTAATGTTAAAAATACTATACTTTATAGCTAATATTTATCAACTTACAAAACCTCACAAATTACAAATATTTAATTTATAACAAATTATAGTGAAATCATTAGCCTTTTTATATAAAACAATTGAGGTCAAATGTTAAAGTAATATTAGTATACAAACTAGTTTAAATTAACATTCAAAATACGCACAACCTCTGAGCGAGAGAGAGAGAGAGAGAGAGAGCAGATACACAGACGATTATTTTTAAATACACAGCAACATGTCTATGCATACAAATTTTTATTTATAATATAAGTTACTTTAAATTATGTATAAAAAACTTGTATATTTTATAAAATTTAATTATATTTATTACAAAAGTTATATATAAAAAATTATTAATTTATCATTCTATCTCTCTCTCACTCTCTCTCTCTCTCTCTCTCTCTCTAAATTATATACATATTGCTGATATAATCTACCGGCGCCCAGGTGTACCATGAGTGGGACATTCGGGCCAAACACTAGCAAACAGTAAATCTCTCTCTCTCTCTCTCTCTCTCTCTCTCGCTCAAGCGAGAGAGAGAGAGAGAGAGAGAGAGAGAGAGAATATCTATAAACGTAAAACCATTAGATCCCTTATTAAATCCCATAGGGTGATAGAGGAGAGATCCTATAAACAACATTATATTAATTTTAATAATTACACAATTTTATTAATATTTAAAACACTTTTATTTTATTTATGAATTAAAAATTATATAAATGGCAATATTTTAATTATACAAAATTATGTAAAACAAAATTATTCAAGTACGAATATTAAATAAAAAATCAATGATATTTTGTGGTATGAAAAGTTAATTGAAATCGTTGACAGCACTGATAATTACACCCGTCCACTTGACATTGGTAACGCAAAACGGGATTATGAATTAATAAATGCCGTTTAAAAACATATTTATCCATATATTCTCGGTTACAACCAGGTGAAGGGCACTTATGAACTTCACGAGTTGGGTGTATATCGTTATCTATATGTTCAATAAGTTCTTCCAATGTTGTAAATATTTGATGACAAGCTACATGGGCACAACTATATTTACCAGACTCTCTATCAATAGGCTTGTAAACCATAGTTTCAACACTTGGAACTATATCTGCCATTAAATTATTTTATTTAATAAAAAATTATAATATATAGCTGTTTGCTTGATTTTTATTATAACTGTTCACAACGTAATACTATGAACGACTGAAATATAATACATAAAACTATAGTCTTATATAGTTAAATTATATACAGTCAAACTTATGTATAAAGCCATATATAGTTAACTCATGATACTCGCAACATTAAATAGGTTTACTTGTATTACACATACAATTTAACTTTTATTTAATTAATGCCATAATTTAAAAATCTGTTAACAAAATTGACAATTTACTCATTCATGTGTTTGTGAAGTGAAAACTTAATTGAAAACTAATCTCAGATTTTACTCAACAAATATATTGAAAGGAATTTAATGGAAATCTTTTGATATAAAAAATATAATACAAAAATCTAAGCGAAAAATAATAGTTAAAGTAAATATGAAAAACAATATCATATTAAATGTTTACTTATACAATATTTTAATATTCAATAAATACCATAATATACTCGTATATATCGTTTGTAAGTATTATTTTTAGAAATCAATAAAATGTTAAAAGTCTTACAACAAGTGGTCAGAGAAATAAAACGGAAATTTATTTTACTTTTTATTTAATATTTTTTAAAAGCAAATTAAATCTTTTTAAACATCTGTAATCTTGATGTTATTTCCTTATTGTTTGGGAATATAATATCCATATAAAACATGGTAATAATAATAAACATGATTGAACAACAAAAAACGATATAAATAACCCTCGATGCTATTGTCATTTGTTAAAATTTTTAACTTAAAAACATGGTATTTCTATACATTGATTGCAAAATATTACACAATATTCATTACGTAAGACATGTTGTTATGAATAACAATATATTAAATGACAAAACATTTGTTATAAGAATATAATAAATATTTTTAATCAAATAAATTATAATTAAATTTTATATTATCTAAAGAATAGAGTCAACAAAACTGACACTAAAATTAAACAAAAGTGAGAAAATGTTTGCAATATTTTTATATAATGAAAAATTTTCATTGAAAATTCATGGCATCGCCCGATGTTTGGCGTTCATTATAATAAGTTGTCTGGTGTACACTATATACTATGTATAGTGTACACACTGTATATCATGTACGTTAAAACACAATATACATTATTCATTTAGTGGATTGTTTGGTCTGTATATTGTTTGGTCGCACATAAATTAACTCGTTATAACAAACAAACACACATACTGTGAATATAATGTACGCTATCTGTTATATCATAGTATAAAATATCATGTAATCGTTTGAAGGCATCTCTCAATTGTAATAAATAGCCCTTTTTGAAACACAATAGCCTTTTTAGTATTCAATTTAACTGTAAATTAATCTACTTTTTAATCTCTACGTGAATTTCTCTCTCTCTCTCTCTCTCTCTCTCTCTTTCTTTCTTTCTCATCCCTCTCAACATAGGCTACTGTTGAGTCAAATATTAATCACAATTTTACTAACAAAAATACTTTATAGTAAATATTAAAATACATTTTCTAATATCAAATGTCATGTAATAATGCATTCAATAATAGAGAGTAATAATCACTTGAATAGCAAAACAAAAATTTTGATTGTAAACTCTTATTTCAACACTATTTTTATGTTGTATTAGAATTACTGTTGTTAACCCAGCGATTCATTATGCTATTTATATTCATTATTACCATATACAATATACTGCACATATGCTGTACAATACTATGACATTAATGCATTATTTCTTAGCTACTGGTGCTCTACTCTCTCGCTTAATTAGGTGTGAGATTATTATAGCAATTTATAAGGGCTTATACTTAATAATAAGCGATAAACGTATCATTCTTTGTAAATATTTTATTCCTAAGATAATAAACTTTGATCAGCGCTCTATTCACTGCACTAATCTTCTATTATCCCCCATTGTGTCACCAATTTTTCAATTTCCCAATTGAAGATTAAACTTGATTTTAAGACCAAAAACTGAAGACACCCCCGATTTGACGACATCTGTCATTTTTACTGTCATTTCTCTCACACACATTAAAAGTGATGGGTATCTGTGGTAATCAGTAAGGGGTATATGAAGGTTGAAGGCAGTGTGGGTATCAATTTTGTACCCCTTGTTATTTAACTTTAATTCCGTTTTTATTTTCAAAATTACTTTTTTAGGGAATATTTTAGCATTGAAATAATGTAAAAACACCGTTAATTTAATCGCTAGCCATTCCTGAACATCTCTAAGTGATCCTCAATAGTCTATTCCCTGCATCCCTACCCTATGAACATATCCTCAGCCAACATGTTTGACATCGGAGTCCCGAACCAGTTTCAACACTCCCGATAAGTGACCGAACATCGGGTGACCACCACGGCTACAATCAAGGGCGCGGCACAATTTTAGCTATAGTGGTCATTGATGCACACTTATATAATTTACATTATAAATGTGTTTAAATTTTCAAGTGAGAAATCGCGTCAAATAAGCTCTTTATAAATTTGTATAAAACAATGTCTAATATGTGTTGCCGTACGGGTGGCCAGAGATCGGTTGGACAGATATTAATATGCAATTTGGACACAGATATACATAAACTAATAATTAATGGATATTTTAGGCCAATAATGAACACACCTACTCATCATAAACATCTAGATAATCCATTTACAAATAATGATACCTTTCTCGCTTATTATTAAATATAAGTCCTTATATTTGATATACGCTATACTTATAGAAATTTAGGCAATTATAGCACTTGTACTGTAAAATACAGGTACTTATAGCTGAATTGAGTTATTATGTTAGAAATAAATAATGCACTGTTTGTCTGCTATTTTATGCACTCAATTGTAAGTTCTCTCTCTCTCTCTCTCTCTCTCTCTCTCTCTCTGGAATGTGAAGTGTTTTCATAATAAATATATGCGTTAATAAATGATAAACTAGTTGCACAAAAAACCCTTTTCCTTATACATTACATAACATAATATATGCCCCGAAACCATATAATGATAATATGGTGTAGAGTAGACCCCGACTATACATCTATTGAAATCCCCGCATATATTGCCAAATATAATGCACTAATATATGTGATTATATCCAGTGATTTAATTTATTAAAACACAAGCCTTTTATTAATTTAAAAGTACAGTAAAACAACATTCTTTCTCATCTCTCTCTCTCTCTCTTTTTCAAAAGCCGTTTCGCTATCAGAATACTAATGAGAGAGAGAGAGAGAGAGAGAGAGATAAATAAATGTGTGAAGTTTGTTTGAGATATTTTTATTTAACTTCAATTTATACGAGTGTTTGTGTAAAAATTTTTTATAATAATTATAATTGTTCAGTTTTAGAAGATTTTTCGTATAATAAAAATTTTTGTGTACATATTAATTTTGTATTTAAATTTCATTTATAATTATATTTGTTTGTAAGTATTTGTATTAAGTTTATTGATTAGATTTTATTTTTTTATTGATTACTGATGTATTAATGTTAAATTTTGTAGAATAATACTTATTTTATGAAAATATATTAAACAAATAACAATTGTAAAAATATTTCAACAATAGTATTGAAAAATTTAAAATCTTTGATGCATTTCCCGAATTGTGGTTAACGTATAGCATCGCGTGTGATCCTTGTTTCCCATAGGTCTAATGTTAATAAAATTGACAATTTCTCGTAGATGGCTCAACTAATTTAAATCAAATTTTGCTATGATATACTTTCACATCCTCTCTTCCAAATAGTATACTCGCCCCCTTTAGACCCTCCTTTCAACTGGGCTAAAACTATAAAAGAATTTTTAATGAAATTCAAATTTTTACTTTTATAAGATTACATATTTTGTGATCCATTAGTAAATTGTATGTTTAGTTTGCAGTCATATATAAAGTATATTTATTGTTATTTATTGTTCAATACAAATATGTTATTAATTAGCAATAAATAATAATAATAACATTTTTATATTATTTCATTCTGGGGAATGACAACTGTAGTACCGGGCGGGGCTGGAGGAACTGGACCATATTTGATTTTTAACATTATATTATGTTGAACAATAGCTATTTTGTTCTCCAAAATTTTAACTTCTTTTTTTAGTTTTTGTTGTTTTAGTTTAAATTGGTTTTCAAGTTTCTGCAATCTATATTCCCGCAAATTAAATGACGACATATCACGGATTTTTTTCCGATACTTTTGGGCAGCCTTCGCGTTTATAATTCTTGTGGTCTTCAACCATTCGTCACGTGTGAAATATTTTCTCGGGCGACCGGCCTTGCGTTTGCATCCCCCCTCCATAACTATTTAATAATTATAAACATATTATAAACATATCAAAATATTATATGCATTTTAAATGTTGATTTAAAAATTGATTGAAATTTATTATTACCGTATTCTCCTGCCTTTAAGTCCATGGGCTATTATGTCAATTTTTTAGACGAGGCGGGCTACTACCCGGGTAACAACCCATGCTATTTTTACTCAAAAATAGTAGTATAGTTTTTAAGTATTAATTTAATAATACAGATGACTAAATATGTTTTAAATAGAAATTGTTTTTAATTGAAATGTATTATTAATCATAAAATACATAGAATTAGGTAAATCAATGTATTTACTATATTAATATGAGATATCAACCCATGGGCTAATATGTTAATTTCTTAGAGGCGGTGGGCTACTACCCGGGTAACAGCCAATGCTATTTTAAAGTCTACCCTAGTCAAAGACCCCTCACATAACAGCCCATGGGCTTAAAAGCGGAAAAATACGGTAACTTAAACAAGGATCACACAGCGATGCTATACGTTAACCACAATTGGGGTATTACTCACACACAGCGATGCTATAAGTTAACCACAATTCGGGAAATGAACGGAATTGTGCTAGGAAAAATTAGGAATTTATTAAATCAAACAATGCCAACAAAACATAAACATCATGATATTATCAGCACGTTGTGGGCAGCGGTAACACTGGTATTAACTTATTTATTCAGTGCCTGTATATTGACATCAATAATAAATCAACCATGGCACTGTGTTAATTCAATGGATGAGTTTGTTAAGACAAAATCTACCTTGGTTATACCCAAATATACACATATTTGGTATATTTATAAAGATGTTATGAATCACAAATATACAGATGAGAATCTAGACAAATTGTTTAAATCCAACAAAGTTATAGACCTAAATGACAAAGTGCGATATGATGCTCAGGTAATATTAACATTAGTAAAGTAAAATAAATAAATAAATAAATAATTTTATTGTATCATGATAGAAATTATTTAAAACAATTGAAAAGCGAGAAATGGTTTACGCGAGAGAAGGCTTTACTGTATTGTTGAGAAAGTTTCAAAATATTGGCCTAAATCTGGAAATCGGGTCCGAAATGTATTGGCCCGCACTTAAAGGGTTTTCCATTAGGAAATGCACTAAACATTGTTTAAATGATAAACGCAAACATAAAAGACATTTTGTGTTTAAATTACTTCAACGTATGATTGAATCGGGAATTCATATCAATTGCGAAAATAGGGCTAAAACTAGTATAACGTTAAGTGGATTACGGGAATTGACAAAACAAATTAAAGCTAACCCTAATCGTCGTAATAAAGATGTTTTTATTAATGATTTAAATGGCAAACAAACGGCTGACTCAACAACGACTCAAATTATTGAATTGTATTTTATTGTTGATATTTTTGTGGTATTGTTTGTGTTGTTTGGGTTAACAATCGCTGTATTTATTGCTGAATTTATTATTTGCAATATTAAGTAAATGTTATAACACTATTGATAAACGAGAGTATATTTGTTATTGATTATTATTTTATAAAAGCAATATTAATATTTATAATTTATTTACTTTCCAAAAACTAATAACACGTTCTACATTTATTTTATGGTACAATGTGTTATTTATAAAATGTCTAATGATGATGACATAAAAATGACTAGATTTAGCACCTGCTCTGTGTTTATTGATAAAATGAATGAATTATTTTCTTTACAATATCTAGCCATATCTATTACAATATTATACCGTTAAGATAATCATTTATTATTCCTGGAAAAATTTATAAATTTATATATTCAAATTAAATAAATATGCAACATCTAATATACTGTTTGTTTAGTTATTGGTTCTGATATTTATACTGTATTGATTACAACTAATTGTTATTAAATAAATAATTTGCATTTTACTAATGAAAACGATATTGATCATGAGTTTTGTATATTTGTATAAAAACAATAATTATCATATAATGTCGTATACTACTATTTAGTACTTTTAATAATAGATTAATCTATAGTTATAGCATATCATTGTAATTATAATAATGAGTTCGTTTGATTTAAGAAGATGTCACACTTACCAAATTGGAGACACATATTTAGGCAATCAAAATAGTAACCAATCTGTATTAATTATTGCACCAAACAAGGTATTTTAAATTTTGTCAAAATTTAATTTATTAATTATATTTTCAATCTATAACGGTTATAATTTGCAACGATATTTGTCTATTTATTGATAAAATAATATTAATAGACAATATTATTAAATATAGCCTATTTGTAATTTTGAACATCAAATCATCAAGGCATTTTCAAATGGTAAATATAATGTCACTTTACGTGTGTTTTCAAAACTGATCAACAGTGTAAGAATGATGCGTTCAAACAAGGTGATCATTAAAACATAATATCTATTATATAAATAATAATAGTATATTTTATTATAAGGAAATTGATATGGGATTAACCATGATGACAATTGATAATTATTTGATGAATTCTACGGAAGCTCAATGGGTTGCTGATGAATACAATATGGTCATTTTGAGTGGCAAATATCTAGATAAGCCCAATATAATTACCATGATTAACACATATTCTTGGTTAATTTGGCTTTTGATATTAATGTGCATATTTGCAATTACATCTTATCAATATCTTTTAGTTAAATT
>CAJPIZ010003941.1:0-10932 GCA_905368565.1 Medioppia subpectinata
GTGATCCACAAATGGACTCAAGAAGTGATCCACAAATGGACTCAAGAAGTGATCCACAAATGGACTCAAGAAGTGATCCACAAATGGACTCAAGAAGTGATCCACAAATGGATAGACAACTAAATCGTGTCCTCAGGAGTGACACAAAGAGAGGACAGACTTTGAGTTCAATAGCGAAAGACTCTTTTGACAGATTTGGTGATGACTTGTGTGGACACATATTGTCTTATCTGTCATTTGAAGAGCGGTTCCGATACGAAGAGGTGTGCAAAGAGTGGCAGAGATTAATATATACGACACAAATAGAGCTTAACTATCGCTTTAAACGCGGAATTTTGTGCGAAACGAAAGCAAAACGATTGAAATTTCTGATCAAAAAGTTGCCAAATATTACAAAAATACGATTTGAAGGCAATTATGAAATGTTGGACACAATCACAAGACATTGCCATCGATTACGTCATATCGATATCGACACCAAATATAACCTTAACCTCAATTTAATTCAAAGATTTTTCGCAAAGTTTGCCAAACAATTGCAATCAATTCGTGTCGACTTATATCGCAATCAAATCTCTGTTTGTAAAGCGTTTGACACAAATGTAAAGTTGTGCACAAATGTACAGCAATTATACTTTGATTGTTATAATACTGATGTTAATCCATTGCAATTGATGTCTTCAAGTGATGGAAATGTTCCCACATTTGCGAAATTGCGAAACGTTGTCATCCAATACGACTACAATAGCATTGATTACTTCAAACAATTTGTTCAAAACTATAAAAAGTGTTTGAAATCAATTGAATTGTCAGTTGATGTCGATTATAATGAGTTTGATTTGATTGGACTCACCGATGGTTTGTCACAATTTAGTGAATTAATTGAATTGAAATGTGTGTCCAATGAATGTTTAACAGCGACTCAATTGAAGCAAATCGGTATTAATTGTTTAAAAGTCCGGAAACTTGAACTTAGATTAGACTCAATAGAAATATGCGAACAAATGATGGCAACAATCAATCAATACTTCAAACAATTAAAACGTTTGGAAATTAAAGATCGGTTTCCCGCAGACTATGTGCTGAAAAGTAATGAATTGATTTCATGCAAACGATTAACACATTTATCTAATATACGGACCAATGAATTGTTTTTCAATGATATCCATCAGAATTATCCAAACCTCCAAACCATTCGCTGTTCAATCAGTGGTAGAATTACTGATAATGTGTTGAATTCATTGTCAAAACTACCAAAACTACAGACCATTCATCTCTACGGCAGTCCCTCCCTCTACGGCCATCTCTACAGAAAACCCTCCGCTAAACGTCAATACAAACAAACTTCTGTCGAGAATGTGATGAAAATGTGTCCCAAAATTATTTCAATTAACATTTGAATTCAATTCAATTGAAATCATATAATTAGTTGTAATATTTAATTTAGTAATTTCCTTTCTATTTGTTAGATGTAATTAAAATTCATTTTCAGTTATTATTAGCAAAATATTAATACGTTATAATCCATAACTCATTCATTTTTTTGTATAAGTGTTTCAAATGTTCAATAATTATTTGTTTGTACAAAAATGTATACAATTTCTAAAATTCTTAATGTTTAACATTTTATAATAAATCATTTTTTATTCTGAAAACATTCTAACAGTAAACTAAAATGATTTTATTATCACTAATTGTAAGTCCCATACAGTGATCGCCGGACAACAGTATGCGTGGGTTGTAGTGAAGAGTCGGTGCGATTCCACACAGACTACAAGCCATCAAACGATCACTCATTTGTGTTAATCAATATTGTGTTTAAAGGATAAAGTTCAATGTTAATGGGTGCTGGGCCCAAAAATTTTATATTAAAAAATTTTATTTTTTTAAATTTGCGAAATTAATTATCATTGTAAGCATAATTAAAATTGATATAAATGATGTTCAGTAATTACGTTATTCAATATAAAAAACGTACATAACTGATACTAAATTTTTTAATTTTGATATAACTTTTATCCCTTATGTCAGATTTGAGAAATTCCTTCGGATTTGTATTCTACTCTTCAATACCTTTCTATTGATATATAATATGATATACTTATTCATAAGATACAAGATTTGACATTCAAATTTTTCCCGATAAAAGTGGTCACTGCGGCCAAACCCGAGGTCATCTGGCCAAATAAAGTATACCACCGTTCTTCCTACAGAGTGTACTTTCGATTTATAACAATAATTCCCGATTGCACTCTGGGCCTAATTTGAACATTATCATTTAGCGCTCATTTAGTGATCAATGATTGCATTGAATGTGAAGTGAATGACAATAATAATGAAAAGTGTTAATTGACTATTGAATACAGGCTTTGACTGTATTAACAGTTATAGCATTCATGAGTGAATAGAAAGTGAGTCCCAATTGGTTGTGATTTGAGGCGCCTTTCAAACAGTGTTTGCCTTTTACTGCGCTTTCAATCACTTTATTATTGTTTTCATTGATTTCCACGTGTTTTGTGTTTTCACTCAAAAGTGTTATTAAAACCAAATTAAATGTCATTTAGTTTTGTGTAAAAAGTGATCATTAAATGGATAGACGAATAACTCGTGTCCTCAGGAGTGACACAACAAAGAGACAGTCTTTCGACAGATTTGGTGATGACTTGTGTGGACACATATTGTCTTACCTGCCATTGAAAGAGCGGTTCCGATACTCCTCTGTGTGCAAAGAGTGGCAGAAAGTGGTATACGAGACACAAACAGAGCTTACGTTTAGTGTCGTAATTGAAGGCAAAATGAATGCCAAGAGATTTGAAAATGTGATCAAAAAGTTGCCAAACATTACAACAATGCGTTTCGGAGGCAACGATCAGATGTTACGCTTAATTACAAGACATTGCCATCGATTACGTCATATCGATCTCGACATTAATCATAAGATAAACGTCAAAACAATTGAAACATTTTTCGCAAAGTTTGCCAAACAATTGAATTCAATTCGTATTTTTATTCCCCATATGTTTGGAGACATCGCTTTTTGGGAGGCGTTTGAAGCAAATGTGAAATTGTGTGCAAATCTCCAGACATTACATGTTTATCAATATAGTTATGCAATCAGATCCACGCAATTGTTGGCCAGAAGTGATGGAAATGTTCCCATATTTGGAAAATTACGCGAAGTTTCGCTCTATTATAACGACAAAAACATAGATTCATTCAAACAATTTGCACAAAACTATAGAAAGAGTTTGAAATCAATTGAATTGTCAACGAATAAAGTTTGCGATGAGTTGTCAATCATTACACTATCGGATGGTTTGTCACAAATGCGTGAATTAATTGAATTCAAAGGCAATGTTTGCGTCTCGACTAATGTTTTATTGGGTATAAAACAAATGGGTATTAATTTTGTGAAAGTCCGGAGACTGGATCTTATGTTGCACTCAAACTCAATAGAAATATGCGATCAATTGTTTGCGACAATCAATCAATACTTCAAACAATTAAGACGTTTGGAAATTAACGGACAGTTTTCCAATGGCTATAATGTAAAAAGTGATGCTTTCATTGGATGCAAACAATTAACACATTTATCGTGTTTACCGACGAATCAATTGTTTTTCAATGATATTCACCACAATTACCCAAATCTCCGGTCTATTCGCTGTTATCTTAGGGATAGAGTGAATGATAATGTGTTGAATTCATTGTCAAAATTACAACAAATACAGACCATTACTATCATCGGAGAGACAGACTATAAACAAACGACTGTCGAGAAAATGATGAAAATATGTCTCAAAATTATCTCAATTAGAATTAATAATGTCAAAATGTCATAATTACTGTTTTTGAATACAATTAAAATTTATGACTATTTATTGGCAAAAATTTTAATCCATTATAAACTCAAATAAATACACACAAAACGAAATGATTTTATTTATTCAAACTTATAAATATCAATGTCTGGCACTAATTGTATGTCACATACAGTGATCGCCACAACAGTATGCGTGGGTTGTAGTGAAGAGTCGGTGCGATTCCCACACAGACTACAAGCCATCAAACGGTCACTCATTTGTGTTAAGCAATAAATATTGGGTTTATATTTAGCGCACATTTAGTGATCAATGATTGCAATGAATGTTGCATTCAATGACAATAATTATGAAAAGAGTGTTAACTCATTAACAAATATAGTCTTTCACTGTACACCTAGATTATTATAACGCAGGGACTTGAAATGTTATACAGCGGATTATCTCAGCACAAAACAGTGCAAATTTTTTCGCACATAGATCACAAAAAGGGTTGATTTTGTGATATATGTGTGAAAAAATTGGTACTGTTTTAGGTTGGGATAATTAATGCTAATTAATATTACTAATATTTTGTAGCATTGTATGAACCCTGCATATTGTGGTTCGGGCTGTATTAACAGTTAACACACTTTTCACACCATTTCTCGCATTATAATGCGTTTATTTGATTGGTTGCCAACACTTATTAAGTGATGTAAACATTGTTTTGACATTTAATTCATTCAACACTTGTTTTCATTGATTTTAAATACAATTAATTAAATAAATGTTTAATTTGTTTAATATTTTATTTAATTGAAAGTATTTATAGTTTTTGTGCTAAAAATGCCTACAATTTGACGATTGGTTTGAAATGTTTGGTAATTATGAATGCAATCAACGCTTACATCAAATCATGTGTTCATTTGTTTCAGTCATTCATTGAAATAGACTTTTGTTGAGACAAAAAGTGGACAATAAATGGACACAAGAAGTGATCCACAAATGGATAGACAAACAACTCGTTTCATCAGAAGTGAAACAATTAGTGGACAAACATTCGATTTAAGAGCTAAAGACTCTTTTGACAGATTTGGTGATGACTTGTGTGGACACATATTGTCTTATCTGTCACTCTGTGAGCGGTTCCGATACGAGTCTGTGTGTAAACAGTGGCAGAGAGTGGTATACGAGACACAAACAGAGCTTAACTATCGCTTTGAATCCGGAATTGTGGTCCAAATGAAAGCAAAAAGATTTAAATTTCTGATCAAAAAGTTACAAAATATCACAAAAATACAATTTGAAGGCAATTATGATATGTTAGACACAATCACAAGACATTGCCATCGATTACGTCATATCGATTTCAACAGTAATTATAAACTAAACGTTAATTCAATTCAAAGATTTTTCGCAAAGTTTGCCAAACAATTGCAATCAATTCGTGTGGACTTCTATCGCAATGGCAGCGCTTTTTGTAAAGCGTTTGAAACAAATGTAAAGTTGTGCACAAATTTACAGCAATTATACTTTACTTATGCTTATAATGTAAATCCATTGGATTTGTTGTGTGGAAGTGATGCAAATGTTCCCACATTTGAGAAATTACGCAAAGTTTCGCTCTATTATAACGACAAAAACATAGATTTATTCAAACAATTTGTGCAAAACTATAAGAAGAGTTTGAAATCAATTGAATTTTCAATGATTAGAGATTGCGATGAGTTGTCATTCATTACACTATCGGATGGTTTGTCACAAATGAGTGAATTAATTGAATTAAATTACAATCACTTTTACGCCTTAACTACCATTCGTTTGAAACAAATGGGTATTAATTGTCCGAAAGTCCGGAAACTGGATCTTTGGGCTGATTTTAATGAACACCAGACTTGGGATCAAATCTTTGTGACAATTAATCAATACTTTAAACAATTAAGACGTTTGAATATCAGAGGCTTTTATCCACAAGAATTTGTTATGAAAAGCGATGCATTGATTGAATGCAAACAATTAACACATTTATTAAATATACGGATCAATGAATTGTTTTTCAATGATATCCATCAAAATTACCCAAAACTCCAGTTTATAAGCTGTAAAATTATGGATAGATTGTCTGATAATGTGTTGAATTCATTGTCATTATTACCACAAATACAGACCATTACTCTCTTCGGTGTCAATGATTACAATCAAACAACTGTCGAGAAAATGTTGAAAATGTGTCCCAAAATTATCTCAATTAAACTGCTGTGAAATCATTTAATTGTTGTAATATTTAATATTTTTAAACTGCAAATTATAATTGATAATATAATAATAATCATGATTATTGGCTATAATACATTAATCCACTGTAATCTCTATCCTATTGTAATTCATTATATTTCTATTTTGTATAACCTTTTCATTAATATCTCAAATGTTGCTAATTATCTGTTTGTATAAGAATTCGAATATTTTCTTGTAAAACAATTTATTATAAATATTTATCACATTTTGTAAAATAAATGACATTTTTAGGAAAAAATAAATATTTTGATAATAATTTTGAGTGTTTTGTGTTAGTTATTAATAGGTACTAATTATTATGTCAAAACTCGTTATAGTTTTAATTAATTGACATTTATATTTGGTATTAATTATAATTCATAATTTATAAAATTATAGTAAATTAATTATTAATTATTTTACTTTTTTAATATTATTGTAATCTATGCAAACATTTTATTATCATATAGAAATATTATAAGTAATCAATAATTATTACTTTGTGTTTGTATTCAATACAATGTGTGCTCTGTATTGTAGAAAACGAAATATTGATAACAATAATTACAAACAATTTAATCATTTACTGTTAATGTTTACAATTATTGTTTAAAAGTCTGGCATTTGCTGTGAGTTTGCAAAGAAATTGAATCCGAATATTAATATCCAAATCATTGAAAGCTTTTGTTTTGGAGACCTCTTCAAAGTGTTTGACCGCATAATTGAAACAAATTTCATGAAGTTCTAACACCGAGTGTTTAAGAGCCGACTCGTATATAAGGGATACGTTTTCAACAGTAATGTTATTACGTAAAAGTCGAGTACACTTTCGCTTGAGGTCTGTCTCGGCGTAAGTGTCGGCCAAACCCAATAACTCGACCGCAATATCCGGCGCCACAAACACATCGTTGGTATACAGATATCGCAGAAATGCTTTGAATGCCTCATAAGAATAGTCTGTAATCTATATTAAAAATTAAAATGATTTGTTTACTTATTTTGTTAAAGTATTATATAATAGATAAATATAAAACTGACCACAACTTCGGTTTGATTAGTATTTAACAAACGCATCATTGGTTCCATACGTTTGCAGCGTATAATCAAATACTCTTTGATGACATGAATGGACTGTCCGTTGATTACAAACTGGAAATTAGATGATATGGTATTGTCGAAGGCTTCGCACATACTGTTGAGCACCGGGTGATCATTGGAGAGATTTATTGCTAACGAGCGATACGTTGAGTGTATTTTGGCAAACAATCCAAAGACATCATATATTGAACCAATATTCATAACAACTAATTGTATATAAAGTTAGTATAATTTAATAATATATTAATCATAATTTACATTTATGTTTAATATAAACATATATTAATTACCGGTTGGTGTGAGTAAATCGCCAAATGGTTGCCGACATTCGCCCCAAACATATAACACTCCATTCGCGGTAACGGCCGCTGATATTGTGCTATCTATATGTGAAACTATATCTACAATAGTACCATGGTGATTTATGGTGTTTAATTTGTATGGTGAACTTCTATTAGTTTTATCGCCCGTTCCTAATTGACCATTGCCATTACACCCGCACGTATAGACATTACCCTCATTCGATAGAAACATTGTATGACACTTTCCAGCGGCAACCTTGGTCACTTTCATGTCATTGAAATATTGAATCCGAACGGGCAATGATTGTTTAATTGTGTGACCCAAACCCAACTGACCATTTCCATTTAAACCCCTTGTGTTATAATCATAATAAAAAATGAGTTTTTAATTATAAATCAATACTCTCTGCCATACCATCCAAACACACTCCCGGTGTCCGTAACGGCCAGTGAATGATTTCCACCGCAGGCAATGGATATCACGCGACATCCGGTTAGACCTCCGACCACTTTAATAGGCTTATATTGATTAATGGTATTGCCATTCCCTAATTGCCCTATGTCATTATAACCCCAGGCGTACACACGGCCGGCATCGGTCAGCGCCAGTGTGTGGTGTAATGGCAATGGTCAATTAGGAACGGGCGATAAAACTAATAGAAGTTCACCATACAAATTAATAGGCTTATATTGATTAATGGTATTGCCATTCCCTAATTGCCCTATGTCATTATAACCCCAGGCGTACACACGGCCGGCATCGGTCAGCGCCAGTGTGTGGTGTAAACCGCATTCAATGTCAACAATGTTTTCATTATTCAAATCGAGAGATAGTTTGATTGGATGAGGCGATGGATCGCTGTCTCCCAACTGTAATCATAATAAAATCACTTTTGATCATATGTTTAGTAGGGTTGATGTTTTTAGAAAAAAAAAACAATTGTACCATTATGATATAATTATCAGCAGCGTATGCAACGTCCTGCACTGGATCTGTTTGATTATCAATCCAAGTGTACACTTCACCCTCGGAAGTGAGTGCACACAAGTACTTATAACCGGCGCTGATTTTGATGACATCTTTTGCACTTAATTCACACAATTCTGTCATTTGTGTGATATTATTGACATTCATATGAAAGACCACATCATCTTTGGTCACAACAATCACATCACTTCCCGTCTCTCCGTATATAATGAATGAATGGATGTTATGAACAAATTCTTCGTTCATTAGACTGAATACAAGCCATTTGTCTAATGAAATGATTTTGTGTAGTCTCTCAATTGATCCCACATCTTGAGTTGTAGTCATTATTTTAGTGTATTGTTTCTAAAAAAGTAATAAATCATTTATTTAAATATAATATAGAATAAATTATTCATTTATCAAATTTAATCACACAACGAAAATTTTATAATTGTTATAAAAATAAATACTTTACTTTATTTATTTATATGTCGCTTTAGACACGCTTTTAACATGATTGAACATACTAATTACATAGGACTTCTATGATAGAAGTATTAAAATTTGTCAAACAACAAAAGTACATAACAATATACATTTGTAGTAATCTATGTAGATTACTGATAAAGATGTTTGTTTTTGCGACAATTATTGTAGAATAATATACAGAGGTATTTAAACTACAAAAGCACTGTTTGCATTATTAACAATTACAAGGTTTTATTGAAAGTCACATAATCATTTACTAATAAATATGTTTCCCTGTTATATTTATGACAACTAAAAGAATTGACAATTTTATTTTCCAGAAATATTTATGAAAAATTCTTGTAAAATATGATATAAGTTAAGACTTGCCTAAAATTGTCACAATTAGTTTATGAAACATTTTCTGTAACCGCCAGTGATTTAAGGCATTTGAGCACCGGGTGGTCGACGCCATCGCTTACATCTATCAAGTAATAAATGGCCGGAGTTTTGGCATACAATCCAATTATATCATGTATATAGTCAACGCCCGTCACGACTAGATTTGATATAAATTACAAGAAGTCACTGATAAATTAATTCAACCCAAAAGTTTTAATTAATAAAATTGCTATTTAATTACCCGTAGGACTGAGTAGAGCGCCCAACGGTTTCCTACATTTACCCCAAACAAAGTGACCGCCATTTGCCGTAACGGCGGCCGAAATATTGTTGAATTTTTGAGCAACAATATCAACAAATGGACCATGCTTCATTAGGGGGTTATATGGTGTACCGTGTTTATCAAAACCACCTGTGCCCAATTGAGCATAATCATTAAAACCAAACGCGTACACATTGCCATCAGCTGAGAGCAGCAAAGTATGATGATTGCCAGCGACCACCTTGGTCACTTTCATGTCATTAAAGTAGTGATTTTGAACGGGTATTAATTGGTCTGTTTTGTGACCCAAACCCATTTGATGGCTCTGATTATACCCCCTTAAACAATAAAAACAAAGTAAATTAATTAATAAATACCATAATCATTAACAATAAACTTTAATCGCTTACCAGACAAACACACGGCCGGAGTCCGTAACGGCCACCGAATGGTGATAACCACAGGCAATGGCCGTCACGTGTTGGCCCTCCAGACCCGTCACTTTAATAGGCGGCGACTGGCCATCAATGTCGCCGTTGCCTAACTTGCGACTACAGCCCCAGCCGTACACCTGTCCCGCATCGGTCACCACAAGTGTATAACACTGTCCGCACTCTATGTCCACAACCTTTTCGTTATTCAAATCAAGCGCTAGTTTTACGGGCTTTTCAGACGGATGTCTAGATTCAGGTCCGGTTCCCAACTAAGGGGGCAGTCAAGTGATTCCCGCCATGCGGTTTTTATCATATCTCTTATACTAGTAGAGATAATTTAATTCTGTAAACTGCATCCAATAGAGCCATATACGCTGCATCTTTTGCATGGCCGGTCAATATATTTTGGTCACGTGGTATACAAAATATGGGACAATTCGGAATGGTCATATTATCGGTCTAACAGTTAGAAATATAGAGATGATCCCAATGTATGATTTATAGAGGGATAAGAGGTGTATTATATAAAGAAAGAATTATTGAAATTGGATTGAAGGTATTCACATAGCAGCTTAGCAAACTAGGCCAATTTTGCATGTTAACCTATGGGGATGACAAATAATATTGTATTTTAATATAATTGATTATATTTTTGAAAACTACATTCAATGCTGATAATGTTAGTAAAAGAAATTTTTAAAAAATTTCATTCCAAAGACCAAATATCTTAAATTGAAATATTGAAAATATTGAATTTTCTTTGGGTTTTATGGCTAAATCTGAATATTTTAATTTAAGATATTTTGTCTTTGGAATAAAATTTTTTAAAAATTTCTTTTACTAACATTATCAGCATTGAATGTAGTTTTCAAAAATATAATCAATTATATTAAAATACAATATTATTTTTCACTTC
>CAJPIZ010003942.1:0-10927 GCA_905368565.1 Medioppia subpectinata
CGGCCCGATCCGTGTAGTCCTTGTCGGCGGCGGTCATACTGTTCTCGGGTCTGGCGTCCCGATAGTGAGTGGATGGCCCGCCGCCGACACTCTGTTGGTTAATATAGTAGGGGTCGTCGTCCATGGGATCGATACCCGGTCCGTAAGCACTTGTTAAATGTCTGGTCCGATTAGCACTGACACTGTAGTCGCGGGCAGTTCTCAGTTGCGGCGATCCGTACATATCGATGGGTGACTGGGAGTCGGGCGGAGTCATGTCGCCCACCACCGGACGCATCGAGTCGTATCGGTCGACACTGTGCTGATGGTGGAGCTGTTGCTGTTGTTGCTGCTGCTGATGGTGCGGCTGGTGGTGCTGTTGCGGCTGATGGCTGTATCGCACCGGCGAGTCGTTCATATTGTCCCGCATAAGGGCTGGACTGTTGGCGCCCGACTCGTCGTCAGTGCCGTCAACGCCACCGCCGGCTCCGCCGCCCCTCACGTGATGTTGCGATGAGATCATAGGCATCAACGGCTGCCGGTGTTGAGTGGTCACAGTCACCGCCTGTGTCGACGAGGCCTTAATGGGCGGATGCGTTGCCCGCCAGTAGGCCTCCAAGAACTCCGCCAAATGATCGCACGCCTCCTCCAACTGATTCTCGTCCAGAAACACGTCAAACATTTCCTTTTGGCAAATAAATCAATTGATAATAACAGTCCATTTGTGACATACAATGACAACAAACCATTGGGCACTGGGATAGCTTCTCGGCGGCCACCATCTGGACATTCAAGTTCCTGCTCTGAGACTTACCACGAGATTTGATCAGTCGTTGCAGAACCTGATTCAGTGAAATGATAAGTAAATAGGGATTCAATTTTAAATATCAAAGATTATAACTATAAATGAGTGAATGAATGCATACTTTAGGCGATGAGATCTTAAGATAGACACAGATGGGCGCCAGCGATGTCTTCACTAACTGGGAGGGATGGTTAATGGTATCACAATCGAGAACCACTAATTGCATGGTTCGGGCCAACTCGAAGATCCTCTCGATCTCGGCCTGTACTTCGGCTGCGATCATAAAATTAACATAAATTTCATTTAAAAAACTAATTCTGTGGTCGAGTCCTATACTTAAGACCAGTGAATACATACCGAGACAGGAGGACCTACTGTTGGATCGCTCCATAAGCGCCCGTTTGCCGGGATTGTTAAGCAGCGAGCGTTTGGCCAGCGATACGTCGGCGCTGACTCTTGTGATGATAATACGGCCCTCAAAGCGGTGCTTCAGGTAATCAAAGAGCGCCTTTTGCATCATATCTGTCACTTCGTAGCCCTTGAGTGAGGGGCCGACCAGAATCACGGGACGCATTGAAGGCACGACATCGTACGGCGGGATGTTCTCAGACTTCTTGAAGAACGGCTTCCGGCGCTCTTTGGCCGGCGGTGTCGACAGAGCGGACTTTCCGATCCGGATATTGCCGTCGCTGTCCTCCATATTCTCCATTCCGTTTTGATCTGGAGTTTCATTTAGATAAACAATGCGAGACATAAATATTTGAGATGAGAGCTGATAGGGAAGGGGACAGTCGGGTGAGTATAGACCTGGTGTGGGAGGACTGGAACCGCCGGAATTGGAGGACCGAGAGTTGATGAGTACGTCACCCAAAGGGCCCAAATTGGTGCTGGAGTTGGCTTTACTTGAATATAGTTTTGTACGACTGGTCTGTGTTTGTTGGAGACGAAGGATCTCCAGTTTGACGGGACTCGGGATGAATCCGACATCACTTCCCTCTTTCACGAGCCGTCCGATCCACCAGTCGTTGTTGTATTTCTAAATCAATACAACACGAATGGCATTGAAGTTAGCATTTTGTATATCGATTGACACATAAAACCACAGAATAAGAAAGTGTTTACTTCTTTAATGTGGAGGAAGTCTTTGACGCCGAAAGAGATGGCGTATCCATGAATGGGTGAGTCGTCGTCAACAGACCCGTCGTATGAGACATTCGTGCGAACGGCAAATGCGACCGGTTTTGACTGTTTGACACATCAATCGATTAGAAATGCAAATAATAAGGCAAGGGTATGTATTATTGCCACCAAATGTTGGCCATCATATCGATCCTCCACTATAACAGACCCCCCGTTAAACAACAGACCCGTCGTATGAGACATTCGTGCGAACGGCAAATGCGACCGGTTTTGACTGTTTGACACATCAATCGATTAGAAATGCAAATAATGAGAGAGAGAGAGAGAGAGAGAGAGAGAGAGAGAAATTGTGTCAATATTGTTATGTAAAGATTGAAATCACTTTATGTGCTCTACTTATCAATTATTAAGTGTGATGTTATGTTTAGTTTTATGTTATGGTTAACGGGGGGTCTGTTATAGTGGAGGATCGATATGATGGCCAACATTTGGTGGCAATAATACATACCCTGGCCTTATCGAGCTGAGAGAGGGCCAGTCGCTCCGTTTCCCTTCTCATGGCCTCTCTATCATCATTCAATGACAGGTCAGATGACGGCCCGCTGTAGCTATAGTTTGAATCCCCGGAACCCTATCGCCAAAAACAAATTACAAATTATTATATCACTTATAAAAGTCAATAAATATTCTATCAAAAGAAAAATATCTTATAAACTAAATTAATATTATATGTTATAAACTTATAAATTATAAATTAGATTAAATTCCTTAAGAATTTACATATTTAACGGTTAGAACCGATGAATGACTTGAGTTATAACACAGGGGCTATGATTAGGGCAGAGCCTCATTGGGTTAGTGATAATCGGGAGTATAAAATGACCAAAATCTTATCTTTTCGTTGCGTCAGACATACGCTAAACGCGTGAATTGAGTGCTAGCCCTACACCACAACCAGAATATGCAATACAACTCATATGTAGCGCATAATAAAACATAATGATAATAATAATGTCTCAGTATATATAGTCTCGCATAAGCAGTGAATATGCATTTATCGCGAGAATATTACTGTCAGTCAATCGCTGGCACTGGCGTTGATGTGAGTAAACGCCTGGTTATGGATCAGAGAGACAGAGAGTGTGTCTCACAAGAGGGGGCGCCGAAGAAATAGAGGCGAACACAACAATACATGATATAAATTGTCAAAAGAAATCGTCAATTCATGCGAAATGAAGAACTGAGACGAATAGAGAATAAAGAAATGGTCTGAAAGGATATGGAGATGGAGAGAGAGAGAGAGAGAGAGAGAGAGAGAGAATTTTATTAAATTAATACAATTTCCACCATTAGTCTCAAGAATATAATTTAAAAATTCAAACCTGAAAAAAATATAAAAGCCATAAATTATTTAAAAATATTAATACAATAACCATTAATATAGAGTATATAATATTAATATTATAATTTATAAACAATATAATTTACAATTGATTTAATGCAAACAATTCACGGATGAATTATGAAAAAACACACTCAATAACTGGTGTACAATACATGTGTATACAGTATTATACGAGTTGTATGGCATTAAAGTTAATAGCACTGAAACAACGATAGGGTTCCGGGGATTCAAACTATAGCTACAGCGGGCCGTCATCTGACCTGTCATTGAATGATGATAGAGAGGCCATGAGAAGAGAGAGAGAGAGAGATCACTCAAAAAAGTTAATACATGGGTATATGAATAATGTATTCTGGTTTGAGATCACAAACGACATGGTATTCCTATTACCCCACAATACAAATGAATTAACATAAAAATATATTTATTATAAATCTCTCGCACATATAAATTGTATCTCATTTAACGTTTTGTCGCATACATTGGCTGTAAATGTTTTTTGAAAAACTACATGATTGTAATAATCGGTTTTGAAAATTGCAATTGTATTGTGCTTTTTATTTGGCATTTGATTATTACGGCGAATAAATCGTACGATTCTTTAATTAAATACTTAATATCATTGTATATATAAAACACAAGAAATTTTGAAATCTACTCATTTCTTATAGTATGTGAAATGTGTTGAAAAAATAAACACTATATATAAAGCAATTTTATATATAAGAATATATTATACGGTATATACTGTACAGTACTGTATATATTGTTAACTCAAATAAGAGAGTTAACTCTATTATAAAAATCAATCGTTAAATTAGATTTAAAAAAGTAATGCTAGAATTTATATCGAGTTATTTTCCACTCCACATTTTATAACACAATAATAAACTGAATATATATTTTCCCAGATTACTAAAAAAGCATAGCATTTGTATATTTATATTATGCCATAATATTTTGAGTGAAATTTGTGGAAAATATTGCAACTTTTTATTTTTCATATACTGTATTATTATTTCCATAATATATTTTTGTTACTATTGTTTTTCTGGCGAGAATTTATTACAATTAATTTTGTTTTTGTTGTTTTTATCATCACGTTTTCTCTCTTATAATAAAACCTCATTATTGTAAAGAATATTCTCTCTCTCTCTCCCTCTCTCTCTCTCTCTCTCATTATTTGCATTTCTAATCGATTGATGTGTCAAACAGTCAAAACCGGTCGCATTTGCCGTTCGCACGAATGTCTCATACGACGGGTCTGTTGACGACGACCTCTCTCTCTCTCTCTCTCTCTCTCTCTCTCTCTCTGTTTTATCATGTATTTTGTGATGTTTTTCATACGAAAGTAACGGAATTCCTATAATTACTGTCAGTCAGGAAATGAGAGTTTTATTGAGAAAAAGCATTCAGAGATTAAAGAATTTGAAATTTTGTTATTCAGTAAACATTTTCATTTCATTTCACTTTATTTTGCATTCAATATATTTTGTTAACAGATTATTGAATAACAATTTTCATAATGCTTTTTATCCAAACACATCGCAAATGGTGTGACAAAACATATAAAAGCGCTTTTAAAATATTAATGTTATGTTTCATGTATTAATCATTAAATGCGATTAAAGTGTTTATATTAAATAATTATTTCTTAAATATATTTATCGTTTGTAAGTATTTCGGAATTGTTTTAAAGTCTGTATAATAATAATCGCTTTAATTAGCGATAAGTATATTGTTATTTATTATACCATTCATTGATTAGTTTGCTATTATATTTATTGAGTTTATTTGATAATCAAATTATTTGCCGAAATGTTTTTCATTGAATTACGAAAATTTTCTGCCACTAAATAAATAAATACTTAAATAATGTGTTAATATTTACAAAACACCATACAATTAGTTATCGAGAGAGAGAGAGAGAGAGAGAGAGAGAGAGAATTTTATTGAATTAAAACAATTTTAACCATTAATCTCAAGAATACAACTTAAAAATTCAAACCTGAAAAACAATATATAAGCCATAAATTATTGAAAAATATTAATACAATAACCATTAATATAGAGTATATAATATTAATATTATAATTTATAAACAATATAACTCACAATTGATTTAATGCAAACAATTCACGGATGAATTATGAAAAAACACACTCAATAACTGGTGTACAATACATGTGTATACAGTATTATACGAGTTGTATGGCATTAAAGTTAATAGCACTGAAACAATTCAAATATTAATGTAATTAAGCTTTAATTGTATTACTACTTGAAAGTAAAGACAATCGCAATGATAAGTATTAATAATAAAGTATACATTATATTATGTAATAGTATTAATGGTATGCCTTATGGGTTATTGAGAGACAACACTCACCGATACATCCATTCAATTGAATGAAAACACATTCCGTTAATTTGCCTCAAAATTACATTTTTGTATTTTTGTTATTAATTTGCTTTTTTCTCTCTGAGTTTCACTCTATATAACTGTTAAATATAATGAGAAATAATGGATAAATATATATTAGTAAAAATATTTGCGTTAAATTTTTCATTAATTAACAATCATTTTAATCACTAATACATATCTAATCCTAATATCAAACACACATATTAGACACACAATTAGTACAGAAAAATAAGGCATTCAATCACAAAAATGCAATCATAATTCGTATGATATAAACACATATAACAACAAAAACACATTATAGCACAGAATATTCTGTATAGTCATTGAAATCAATGCAAAAATTAGGTTATAATATATGCAATGCTAGAATATTTTATATTTGGCAACAAATTCAACGACAAAATTATATTATACACCAAATAATATACATATATATGAAAATATTAATTTCCGTGGCTTTTCATGGCTTACCTCTGGTTTCAAATCAAATTAATATATATTTTTATGCACTATATATGGATAGACACAGAGTTTTCGCAATGGCTTTAATTCGCAATCAATCAAATCGGCGTCAAATCGCTGCTTGACTTATGTATAGATGTATTTAAAACACAATATTATACAACAATTATTATAATAACGGCTATAATATGAACGGATAATCAAAGAATCGCTTCAAAAACACGTTACAAATTCCGTGAATACGGTTAACATTGAGAGCGAATATAACACACAATTATAACCATATATATATCCATACTATGTTTGTAACAAATATTATTACACATATATTATATGTGGTGCAGATAAATGGTGAATACCATTCAATTTAAATCGCTATCCACACCATTGCGATCATCATGAATCCGGGTGAAACAAGAAAACAAAAAATCCCAATTCATCGCTAACCTATCATTAAACATATCGCATATAACATAATAGTAATAATAATAATATTTTATATCAATATTTCATTTGTTTATTCACTCATACATTTGATAGCGAGAGAGACGGGAGAGAGTATGTGTGCACTGGCAGAGCAGCACAGGCCTCATAAACACCAGGCCTTAAACACTACACAGACATAACATACTTACATACATACACATATAAATTCACCAAATTCACCATCCACACATACAACACAATCGCTAATCAAATACGTTCACCAATTCCTATACACATACTATGGCTGCTGGCCTTCCGGTGCGCTCACTATTACAGCGCACAGAATATTCTGGTATATTCTCACCACTTTTGGCGCACGTTATTTATTGTACGTTAAGTGCATAGCATGGGTATTATGCTATTTTAACCATTTACATTTTTGTATGCATACAAAACTGCATACAAGAACTACTGTAAACTACATTTATGCTTTTATTTTAATTGAAAAACTTTTATTATCTCAATATATGGCCACTAATTATGATTAATATTAATCATTAGATTAAATGTTGTCTCAAAATGACTTCATTAACGCATTACTCTTGTGATAGTTTTGCGTCAATTGTCACTCAATCACATCCATTGAGGCAATGATTGTACACTTTATGTCCAAAGTTTGGATAAAACGGCTAAATAGATGTGAATTATCAATACTATTGTTTCTGCTTTGGGCCACAGTTTGGCCATTGGTTTTCCCCAATTGGCTCACCTTTGGGTACAAACAGGTGGCCGACAAAGACATAGCCGACGATCTCATTGAGTGCCGCAATAACCACATCAATATCACTGTTGATAACCGACCCGATTGTCCGCTAATATTTCCCCATTTAGGTAGTGATATATCATTTGCAAAATTGTTAAACATGTCTTGACTTTAATTAATCACTTTATTGTCTTTTGGTTTGCCATTTAGTCTCATATACGGATGTATTGACGCAAATTAATCAGCAATTGATTGACTCGATTGCCGACAAGTATAACATCAAAATCGGTGGTCGACACGAACCCCACGAGTGTCGGCCGCGACAACGGGTGGCCATAATAGTGCCCTTTCGGGACCGATGGACGCATCTGTGGTTATTTGTGCAACACTTGCATCCATTCCTCGTCAGTCAACGAATCGATTATCAGATATTTATCGTCGAACAGACGGACAGCAAACCATTCAATAGGGGAAAGTTGTTTAACATCGGCTTCCGTGAGGCCATGAAAATGGACTCGTTTTGTTGTCTCATTTTCCACGACATCGATGTCCTGCCTATAGATCGGCGGCAACTCTATAGCTGTTCGCATACACCGCGACACATGTGCTCAGCTCTGGACAAGTTTCGATATGTACTGATATATCCGGATCTGTTGGGCGGTGTTGTGGCCATACGGACCGATCAGTACCGCGAGGCCAACGGCTACTCAAATCGGTTCGAGGGTTGGGGCGCCGAAGACGACGACTTTTACAATCGGATCAAAGCCAGAGGATTGGTGTTGAGGCGGTGGTCGCCCCAAATCTCCCGCTGCCTAATGTTGAGCCATAAGCCCGAGAAACCAAATCCCGACCGAAAGTCACTGTTAGCGTCGGGAAGCGCTCGCTTCGAGTCGGACGGTCTCAACGATTTGGACGACTCCTACCAAATACTGGCCATACATTTTGAACCCCTCTATACTATAATCAAAGCTAAGTTGTTATGAGACTTAAATTAATATAAACTAATTAATATAAATTAATTAATTATAACTTATATTTGATACAAAACAGAGTATATTTTGTAATATATTTTTATACTTATACACATATTTAACAAGAATTGTGTTTAAATAAATAAATAATTTATATTTTATAAACAGATTTCATATAAAATTCAAATACATTTCCAAAAGAGAATATCTTTTTAAGCAAAATAATAGATAAAACTCTTGTGATTTCATAACAATATATAATATATTATGATATACTTTATGGCAAATCTCGGGGTATTTTGTATTGAATGCTTGCGGAGGCAGAGGTCGGATAGAGGGGTAAGGAATGCGCGGCTATTGCCGTGTAATGCTATCACTGAAGGGACGCCCGTAGAAACTCAGGTAACGTGAGTTTAATGTATCCGTTCTGAAGCGGATCCTTCTTCTCAAACACATTGAAAGCCATCACCAAATGTAATATCGCGGACACAAAGTCGCCGAACCGTAGAGTACCGTCTTTTCGCATATACCGCAGCGACAGAGAGCCCAGGATTTCCGTATTTAATTGAAAACCTATACAACAAAAATGATTGCAAACATATTATTGTGGAAAAAATCAGTGAAAAATTGACAAATCGTAAAATACAAACCAATATCATTGAGCGCTTCATACAATTTCTCGGCCCGAAGTACACCAGTGGTGCCCTTCGTGTGGGTTTTGAAACAGTTTTGCCAATTCCTTAGCGAACACATGATATTCTTGTAGTCGTTATAACGGATACGACCGCTTCCGTTGGCCTGAAATTCAAAATACATGTGATTGTGACTCTGATTATGGTATTTATAATCTCTAAAACAAACCTCTAATGTAATGACAATCTGTCGACAGACATCCAAAGTGGCACAAGACTTGACGTAATCATTTGGCAGACATGTCTCCAGGAGTTCTTGCAATTCAAAAGCGTTTATCGATTTGTGCTATTTTGTTGAGACAATAGTTATATTTAGTAATGGATATCAAATAAATATCTTCAGCAAAACGCAAACCTCATCAGCGAATTGCATAAACAGTGCCTCGTATTGGGCAAACTTTTGGTCAAAAGTTGCCGGCGCTTTAGTGATGGCCGACTTCACGATGGCTGGCGTGCAGTCAATCTGTTTGATTTTGATTGGTTTAGACGAGTGGACACGGAATGAGAACTGTCCCTCTTGTCCTAATTGTAACACAAATACATCAATCGCTATATTAACTGAAATACTGGGTAAAGGGTAGGTTCGTGTCACAAATACCTGTCTCGTAAGTGGTGGGCAGCAGTACGTGAGTGCCCGCCTCCAGCACTGTCTTCATCACCACATACTTGCTGTTGGTATACGAGGAACTGGAGGTCGACTTATTCTTCTTGAAGAATGACTTATCCAAACGATTTTCGCTACTATTGGGCGCCGACAGTGACTTCGCGGGCGTCGAGTATATACTAAATCCGATCACTTTTGCCTCTAATAGCAAATGTTGATTCAGACAGAGCACAGTCTCATCGGTTTCGGGCAAAAACAGCTGTATTTGTGGATTGATGTGAAAGGTGTCGAAATTGTTACGACAACCGCCGGCCGTAACGCCTTTTTTCCAGCCGCCCCTCAAGAACCTCATGTGCCACGGGTTGTGTCCGCGAAGGCTGGGCTCGTCTTTGCTGGTCTCGAGGTCCAGATGAATCACTTCCAAAACGGTGAACACTTTAATGAACTNGAAAGGTTTGGCCGATTTGACGGGTGGTATCAGCGAAGCGATCAGTATTAAAGACCAGACAACACGACTCACCGACACTTTGACCAAATTCTTGAGTATGACATCCATTATAACGGCTGTCGTCGCCCAGAATAACAACTCAACAGTCGATGAGAATTCGGACAACCGGTCAAACAATCGGAGTTCTGGTTGCGAAAGGCTGGCCAACGGAATAGCTATCGGTAACAATTACCGCGTTATGGCCATCGAAAAAGTTGAAACAATCACCGGTGATATCATTCAATTGGTTCGCCTGAGGAATCCGTTGGGTCTCTCCAACGACTTCATCGGCTCCTGGAATAAGGACTCTCACGAGTGGAAGGGTGTGTCCGATGACGTCCGGAACCGACTCAACCACAAGTACACCATCGATGGCGAGTTTTGGATGACTTACCACGAGTTCATTAAAGTGTTCACCGTTTTGGAAGTGATTCATCTGGACCTCGAGACCAGCAAAGACGAGCCCAGCCTTCGCGGACACAACCCGTGGCACATGAGGTTCTTGAGGGGCGGCTGGAAAAAAGGCGTTACGGCCGGCGGTTGTCGTAACAATTTCGACACCTTTCACATCAATCCACAAATACAGCTGTTTTTGCCCGAAACCGATGAGACTGTGCTCTGTCTGAATCAACATTTGCTATTAGAGGCAAAAGTGATCGGATTTAGTATATACTCGACGCCCGCGAAGTCACTGTCGGCGCCCAATAGTAGCGAAAATCGTTTGGATAAGTCATTCTTCAAGAAGAATAAGTCGACCTCCAGTTC
>CAJPIZ010003943.1:0-10926 GCA_905368565.1 Medioppia subpectinata
TTTCATATATTATTGCAACACAAAGCGAAAGTGTATTAAATATGAGATTGAATTGGAAATTGAATCCCTATAAGAGCCGCGAGAGAGAGAGAGAGAGAGACGGGGTGGGGAGAGAGACTTGTCTCATTTTTAGTCTAATCCGTAGAGATATAATATTATTGACCTTCTTTTTCAATAGTAAAGGAAGTTTTAATTTTATTCCTAATTTAAATTTACAATAATTAGAAGTAATTTGATTAAAGATTTGTGGGGATTAATAAATAGGACATTAAAAGTAAGTAATGAATTAATTTTCACACATATAAACAATTTATTTTAATTCTTTTGAATCAAATCAAACATTTAATTAATTAATTAAAATTAAATTGAAAATAAAAAGTAATATAAAACACGTGAAAGAATAGACGTTTTAATATAATACTGTTTCTACAATTAGAAGTAAAAATAGTTTTCATTATTTTTTGTCTAATTGTCAGTAAAGTTGATGAAAGAGAGAGAGAAAGACATTGAGATTTATATCAATATAAAAAGACGGACTGAATATGAGGTCACTTTATAAGCGAGTGTCGACAGGAAATCAGCCAATTATAAAGTGAGTGAAGTTTTATATCTATAAATCATATATAAATTAAATCATTTACAGTATATGTTATAATAATAATTAAATTAAAACTCATTGTTGTGTTAATGAGAGCCAAAGTGTTTATAAATTTGCCATTTTTGTCACAATAGGATTTTGATTTACAATTACAATAATTATTTCTAATAAATTATATCACATTTAATTCATTGTTAATTGAAATCATAGCTAAATATAATTGTCGAGACCATTGTCTACAGAATTATCGCTTATTTATTTGAAAAAAAATTCCAAAACTAAATTGATTTCCTTTTTATTCGAGTGTAAAAATTTATAATACATTTCCAATTAATTTCTATTCAACGCTACAATGCATTCAAAAGACAATTTATTTACTAATGAGACACATATATAACTCAACAATTGGCTCTAAAAATCCATTTGTCATTTGAATTGTTTAATTTTACATTAATTTATGACAAATGCATTCATTGGACACATAAATCAATGCCAGAAAAGCAATAATTATCTGAAAAAAGTCAATTTCAATTTAATCATGTTTTTAGAAATATTTTTATTATAAATCTATAAATAAATAAAATAGCAATTCTAGAGAATTGCGACAGAATTGTTGCCACAAATAGCACAAAGAAAACAATGTGTTTTACCTATAATTAATGCATTTGTATTTTTATAAGTCATTTTCAATTTGGCCCAGAATTCTGTTGAGTAATAAAAAAATACTTTGTGTTTAAATGTTGGCGTAACTGTCCATTAAAACCATTAACGGTTCCCATCAGAACCCTATCTCCCATAATAATGGGTTCTTAAAACTTATTTTCATTGCCATTACAGTGGAGTTAACTTTGAAAACAAGACAAAATTCAGCAGAAATTTTAGTCTTATTGAGAAATATTCTGGGAATAACTCCAACAATGAATGCCTCAATACTGGCTCTACTCTAAGAATTCAAATACAAATAAACATATGGTTTATAACAATATATGAAATACAAGTTTTTGTGTGTTGAGTGAATGGCAGAGATTAAGTCGAGTCAATAAAAAAGGTTATTTATATTATAATGTTGTGCGAGTTATACACATGTATATTAAAATGACTTATTTTATTGGTTTCTGTTTTATAAATAAGTCGTTAGAAAATATAGCCAATTATTAAATCGTTGGCATTAAATGAGTGCTCATAAATTGGTATTTCAAAATGTTATTAATAACTTTTCTTATGGTTTAATTACTATGATTATTAAACACAAAATATATTTTTCGGTTTTACAATATTGTTCTAGAAATTAATTAACAAAAGCATTGTTGAGTAAAAAAATAAATTTCCCCTAGAAACATTTCTCAATACAGTTTTACCATTTAAGAAGTAAAACAATTTCACATCAAATTGTTTTTATAAATAAAATAACACCAAAACTAAATCTATTATTGATAACAATTGCGAAAATTCAATTTAAATTTAATTCTGTTGTAAATATTCAGGCAATTGTTTAGGCTATAAAAACTTTGAAATTGATCTCAAATGTAATATTCCCACAGAAATGACAATTATATTCATAAACCAAAAAATACAGTCAACAGAATCTCGTTTTTAGTTGGAATCTAAATTATATAACAAATTAATTATTCAATAAAATGTCTGTAAACACGAGGATTTGATTACAATATAGAGAACATGTAATTCAAGTACTATTCTGTAATGCAATATAATGTTTACATAATCATAGATATCTTATAATAGAAATCTAATTAATAGCATTACTTTACGAATAATTTGCTTAGCAATAGAAAAAAATTAATTTGATTTCTTGTTAAATTCAGTAGAAAAAAGAATTTACCGTTTGGTATACATTGCATAATATTTAATATAAATTAATGTTTATATAACAGTATAATAATACTGACAATAATAAGTAATCCCCATTTAGTAATTCCCAGTAATCGCAATTAAAGCTATAATAACTACTTAAATGCCTTTTAAAATCAATTAAATTCTATATAAAAATAATGATTTAGTAATAAATGACTGTAAATCTTGCCATTATGTGAAAGTGAAATCTTAACCTTTCTTATGGTCGTGAATGTTGTCGTTTTTAGTGGTCTTTCAATTAGCTTTAATGCTGTTTATTTTTTTAAATTGCATAATAGTATAATTGAATTATATTTAATGGGAAGAGTAATATGATTACTTTGTTACTTCAAAATAAACAAACAGACAATAGTTTTATAATTTAATTGAAATGCTTTTTTCGTGAGAAAATACAATAAAGAATTGATTCAATGATTGGCAGTAATTCCCGTCCTTTTATAAGAATATGACCGGGAATTGAAGGGAATGCGCGAACTCTGATGGCCTCTAATGGTCAGCTCACAAATCAAACTAATGTTATAATCAGTTAAATTAACTTTTAAACGCATAGCACAGGCACTCAAATCAAACCTTTACTTTCTATATTAGAGTCGATTATTAATCAGTTTTAAAAATGAAAAATAAATACAATATAAAAGTTATCATTTCTAACGTAAGAAATATTTCTTTTCTTTAAAACTCACCACTTTTTACGCATATATTAATCGAGAATAGTATAAATATTTTCCATCAAAAATAGTTGCAAAGTTTTAAAAATAAATGCATACTTATATACCGTTACATAATGTTCTTGTATTCAAAACTGTTAAACGCTTTTGAAAGTCAAAAGAGATAACAATTATCACAAAAATAGCCAATTCTTATAGTTGTCTGAATCTTATCACAAAGAATTGTCAACAATTACTGAGATTGTGTGACCTTTTCTGTGACATTCATTCATCCCTCCAATCATTTTATTATATTTACACAAATGTCTTTGCAGTCAAGTTTGCCAACAATTCATTAAAATTAAATCAAGGGTCCGGTAAATACAATATGCACTCAAATTTGTTCAAATGTACTCAAAAATTGACGAAATAGCCTAACGTTTGATTGATTGCATTATAATTTTCTGTAAAATAGCATTTGAATGCTTGAAATAATTGAAATGAATATAAGAAATGAGTTGACTATTGAGACGATGAACTTTTTAAGTGCTTTACAGTATACTGTCGTTGATTTGTTGTATTGATAGTTATCGTTGAGAAATACTTGAAAATATCGTTTACTTCATACAAAAAGCGATTGTTTATTGAGTTTATTAAACGTATTGTTTAATCAATTAAAACCTTTAATTGGTTTGCAATAAGTGTTGATAAGACAAAGTCTATCAATAAAGCGTCAAAATAGGCGTCATTTGTAAGAATTTCATGAAACAAAAAAGTGTTGAACTATTTTTGTTGAGAAAAACCAAAACTAAATAATGGGTGAAAAGACAAAACTTCTTCGCGATTCTTCGGACGAGAAGTCAAGTAAAAGATACGGTAGTGTTAGCTATAAGTATACGTTAATAGATTCAGTTCCCAAGTGAGTGTACACTTTTGGTCAAGTCATTCAACCAATATTGTTTTTACATTGTTTTTAGTATACAAAGTAAATGGTGTATATATTTTTATAGTAAACTTCAATTTGTTGTACATTTTTCAGAACTCATTTCACGAAAAGTCACTGCATTTTAGTGAGCGTTGCGTTAAGTGTAGTGATTATCACATTTTCGGTCACTTTAGCGCTCGGTTTACCAAAACTTCGCGAAAAACGGGAACTATATTTGAGGGGAGAGTTCATTGAATCCAATGCAGAGGAAGCGGTCTTCAGTAAGTCTGCGGTTGTGGTCGACGGCCAGCCCTGCGCTCAGATCGGCAAAGATGTCAGTCAATTGAATTTAACGTTAAGAATATTTTGACATTTTCTCACAAACCGATTGTTTTTATGGGACAACAGGTGTTGGCCAGAAATGGTTCGGCAGTCGACGCGGCCATAGCTCTGCTCTTTTGCGATGAAATAGCGAACCCTCAAAGTTCTGGTATTGGAGGAGGATTTCTAATGATTGTCTACAACAGGTATGACATCTTATATCTATACTATTTTTACAATTTATATGAATGTAATTACAATTAGAGCCAATAAAACAAGTGAAGTGATCGATGCCAGAGAAACAGCACCAAAAAACTTAGACATAAATATCTTCAAAAATAATATTTCACTCTTGAAAGAGGGTATTAAATAAATACTTTATTAATGATAATTATGATAAACCATTGATGAATCCAATACTAAACAGACGGGCCGTCGATCGCAATTCCGGGTCAGTTGAAGGGAATGATTTTGGCGCACCAGAGGTACGGCAAACTCAACTGGTCTTCACTGGTCGAGCCATCCATACAATTGGCGAAGAATGGCATAATTGTGAGCCAGTATTTGGACAAAGTTTTAATACAATCGCAAAAACAAATCTTAAACGAAGAGTCGCTGAAAGAGATATTTGTGAACAACGCGACGGGAAATGTGTATAAATCGGGAGAAATTCTTAAAAGACCGAAATTAGCCGAAACTTTAGAAAAGATCGCCAAAAATCCAGAAGAGTTTTATAGCGGATCCATTGCTAACGATTTAATTAACGATATCAATGGTCTGAACGGAAACATAACAGTGGATGACATGAAGAGTTATTCGGCAAAAGTCCGCAATCCTATCAACGTTACCATTCATAGCGGAGACTACACTCTGTTAACGGTTCCGCCGCCGGGCAGTGGAGTACTGGTCTCGTATGTGCTCAACATTTTGGACAATTATAACACCACTTGCGACCAAACAAGTGATGTAAACGATAGGATACTATTCTTTCATCGTTTTGTGGAGGCTTTGAAGTTCGCGTTTGGGAAGCGATTGGGTTTAGGAGATCCAGACTTTGTGGACAACACAGCGCTTATCCGAGATCTCACTTCTCATACATTGGCCGACGAAACGCAACAACGAATCCAAGAGAGCGCTCAACCCATTGCTTATTACGGATTAACGGGACAACCGCTCAATGACGAGGGAACCGGTCATATATCGGTGATAGCGCCCAATGGGGACACCGTTTCTGTCACTTCGAGTATTAATTCCGTGTTTGGATCCAAAAGGATATCCCAATCGACGGGAATTATACTCAATAACGAGATGAAAGACTTTGCGGTCGACGCGAATGGCATCCCATCGGACGACTCGCCCAATAGTATGATTGGAGGCAAACGACCGCTCACTTCGATGTCGCCCACAATTATCATCGATAGAAATGGCGACACAAAGCTCGCCATCGGAGGTATTGGCGGCACCAGAATATTGTCGTCGGTGTCGCAAGTGTTGTATCAAACGCTATGGCGCTGTAAGTCGTTAAAAGAGGCGACCGATACCTCTCGCCTCTACATAGATATCAACCAAAATACGGTCTTATATGAGGCCGAGTTCCCCAAAGTCTATACCGACGGACTCTACCATTTCGGCCATCGCTTAGCCGTCGATCACATCATTTCCTCGGTTTATAGTATTCTTGAGACAAACTCCACGTTCAGAGCGTATGTCGATCACCGAAAGGGCGGCTCTTCGGACGGCTTCTGAAGCGTTGTCTCAATTTTATTAATATATTATTTATGAAGAAATTCAAAAAAAATGAGAAATGAATGATAAAAATGGCAAAAATTAGTTCATTTGTTTAATCCTTATTATAATTCATTGCATCTCATTATAAGTCATAAAATAAGCATAAATAAAATAAAATAATTAGTTTCTAAAAATTTGTACAAATATTCAAAGTTTTATCGCCTATTATTATAATTACAATAATAATAAGTGTTTGGATTTTATTGTTGTTGTTTTATTGATGTCTTTAGAATATAAATTCAAAATTTAGTAAAAATGAATCAAAATTATGATTTTAATTATAAGTTATTATTATTATTTGGAACTGGTATTCATTGGCACAAAAAACAAAAAAGCATTAATATATTTAAATATATATATATTTATAAATTAAAACCTAAATAATAATACACTTTTCACTTCTTTTCGATGGGTGTTCACAATTCCAAACTTATTTCTCACAAAAAATCATATATAAATCAATTCATTTATTTCATTGAAATAGACTTTAAAAATAAAAATTTTAAATAACAAAAAAAAGTTGAGTAGAAGTTGAAGAAGTAATTTGCTTTCAAAACTGTTTGCTTACTTTGCATAGAAAAAGCCCATTCGAGATGCGATTCCTCTCACATATCATATCAAATGCGTTAAGAATGGCATTAGATTTGAGCAAAAGAGCGAATAATTTAGTATATTTTGCTTATGAGTCCGCGAAACAAATTCACTCATTTCTTTAGTTTTGTTAAAATCTCTCATCTGATGGACGCATGAATTTGTTTTTCCAAGTTTTTGGTATTTTATAAATTAAAATGTTTATTACATATATATTTATATAAGTTATGCACATGAATAATGGCATCAAATCGCTCACATCAATGGAGGCATTAATTAATATATACTTTGATTCAAAATATATTTTGTTAAGAAGAAGTCCCGCCGTTTGGATTCTCTCATTAGACTTCGTCGGCGACATGCGTTTCGCCGTTGTTTTTGGTGATTTCAATAGAGGGCTGAGAGTTGTGGTTGTGAGTGGAGTCGACCTCCACTTTCTTCTCTAAGTCCCGAATGCGGACCTCATGTTTCAAAATAATTGCTTTCAGTTTATTCAGTTCCGACACTAACTCTTCGACCCGTTGATTGGCGGCCGCCGACAGCACCGCTGCGCCCGAACCGCCGCCGTCTCCGCCTGGCTTTGGAGAGCCGGGAGGCGATGGTGTGGACCCACCCGATGACGACAATTGCTTTTTGGCCGGCAATTTGTCCAACAAGTTTGGTTTCTTTTTGGCAACTTTTAAGTCTTGCTTTTTGGTGGTCTTATAGCCCTCTTTCAGAGATATCTGTATAAACAATACACAAACACATCAATTAATAACACGGTTTCAAATCAATTGCATCGATAAAACACATACAAGAACTGGATCCTTGTCCTCGCCATTGAACCATTCCTCGGCTGTGAGCGCTGGTATATCGCTCAGAGTGTCCGGATATAAGTCGTCTTGAAATAACTCAGACTAAACATAAAATACAAACATTTAAAACATTTTATATATTGAAAACTCAATCAAAAACATAAGAATAAAAGAATTTCTATATTTATATGGTTTGCATAAAAATCTGAGAAATTATAAAAATAGAGTCAAATAACGGATTGAATTGAGTGATTAAAAAAGAGATGAAAAAACTGTTTCGACATTATATGCAAATATCGTTTGACGACAAGTTTTTTATATTCAGTGTATGTTTCTATAATTACATCAAACAACAAAAAATAGTGTTAAACATTTCACTGCAAACACACATTTGGCTTCAATTCAATGTAAAGGTTTGTTAGTTTGTGTTTTTATTTCACTTGACATATGGATGGGAGAGAGAGTGGGAGTGAAGTAAAGGCCATACCTTTCGAGGAACAGTGAATGGAATCACTTCACAGAAACCCCGGGTATGGAGTTTGAAGAGTCGGGCGATCTCACAGTTAAGTACATCACAGCCACGCTTCGGCATATAACCGATTCCACGTTGCGGTTCACTCGACTGATAGGTACTAATGTAGTGCACGAATGGCACCTCATCTGTAATCTCGAAGTATCGGATATTACTGTCGCCCTAAATATACCATAAATATAACCATTAGTTTTAAATTTCATAATTATATCTCATTAATACCTTTGCGCACAAATAGATGAGATTTACATCGGGGTCGTAGAAGGGGTAGAGCACACCATTACTAGTGTCCAATACGTCCAACACTATGGGCTCGCTTAACGCCGACTCGCTTCGCAAAGAGTACTGGCGTTCACTCATTTTCGAGAAACCAGTCGTGAAAATCAAATTATTTTTCAAATATATCGCTCTCTGAGTCTTCGCGCCCTCGTGTCCGTCGCCCTCCTGTGCGCCACAAAAACAATTCAACCATTAAAATACAAAATACTGACACAAAGACATGGATGGCATGACATACGTGTTCGAGTTCACCACTTCTGGGGTCATAGACGCGAATCTTCTTGTCCTTAGAAGTGGTGACGAGATGACTGCCGTCCCAACTCCAGGACGCGTGAAACACCAGATCTGGCGAATCAATCATCGTTAGTATCTCAGCGGTGCCCACATTCCAGATGATCACTTTGTTGTCTGAGCCAACGCTAACCAACACGTTATTGGCCGACGGGTGCCACGACAGGTATCCCACCCGACGCTGGTGTCCGTGCAGTTCAACCACTGGTTCGGTGAGAGTACGCGTGAGTCCGTAGTCTGGAATTTGCCAGCATTTCACTGTTGTGTCCTCTGAAGCGCTGGCAATCACATTGTCATTGAATGGACACCACGCAATGTCCAGCACCGGTCCCTTATGGCCGGCAACCAATGGCTGATCGGGATTTACACGTCCGCTCTAAACATTACACAATATAATTAAAGTGTTATTATATATATCATAATAAGTCATAAATAATGATATAATTAGTTAATTGTGTGTACTTTATATCCATTATATACATGTAATTCTCACATTAAACACAATTTTCAAAACAATTATTGCGTTAATTGTTTACATAATTTATAATTAATTGCTAATTAACTGTAAAGTGAGGTCAGAAGATCCCATGCCTTCAAAAGCTAATATTTGTTTTAAGATTAAACCAAATACTGATTTATTTCACACAAATATTAAGATAACGGTATGAATAAGACTTGAAATTAAAAACATAGATTGAAAAACAATTTATATAACGGAAACCATGCGTATAGAGTGGAGAGCACTAGAGTATAGAAATTGTAGTTTCATTTGTAGTTTATTTGAAATGAAATTAAGATTAAATGAAAGATAAAATAATTATTTAAAGTAATAAATCTCATAAATAATAGGAGAATACGGTTGTTATATACAAGTCATATACCGTATATATAAGGTATGGAGAGGTCGAGCATAACGTTTAACCCTCTTTCTGGGCTATTGTTTAAAGTGAACATCACTTTGAGTTCATTTGAATCCCTAATAATTGAATTGAAAATTAATGCCATTTAATAGAGGAGTTGTTCGCAAAACAACTGTTATTATTGTTATGTAATACTATATGTGTTATCAAAACGTTTGCCCATAAAATAGGGTTAAGACATATAATGATGTGTTATTCAAAACACAACACGATTTGAATCCAATTCTCTCTCACTTCTCACTCAACGAGAAAACTCATTGAAAATTATTATTAATTGAAAACTTATCTCAATATAAAATCTAAACAAATTCATAGATTTATAGATTAAACACATCTCTAAAAGACATCAATTATATTGTTATTGCATTCAAATTATTTTCACATATATTATTGTCTGTGATATAAAAGTCTAATTAATATTTCAAACGATTATATATATCATACTTTTAAGGCAATAAAACAAAACATAAAATTTAAAACAATTGAAAGCAAAAAAAAATTAATTTTGCTATAAAATATAAATTCAAATAAATATACAATTTACTAAAACTGTTACTATATTAATAGCAAACGTAATACTCTAAGAATTCAATGTAAACATCACGCAATCTCTTATTAATAAGTTGTGAGAAAAAACAAATTAATTACAAATACTTGAAAAATAAAAAAATAAAGTAATAATAAATTCTCAAAAGTAAACTTAAAAATTCAATTTCAAGCCAAAAGTAGATGAGCTATAAATTAGGCCGCAATGAAAAAACCGCTGAATGACTGAACATAAATACAAATCATTATTACATGTCTTAGGGTTTAGGGCTTTAATTGTGTCAAAACTACCGGTGATCCAAATGTTCGTATAATATAAGTGTCAATAACTCTATACAGAGTGAACATTAAAAATCCTTTTGAATAGAAATTTATGAATACTTTGTTTCTATCAAAACGTTGCAAAATATTAATGAAAAACACATTAATTCTAATCAAACCATAACTTGAATGATAGCAACAAAATATTATATTTAAAAAATAACATAATATTCAATACAATTGTCGAATAAAAGGGAAGGAAATCTCAAGGAAATTAAAATATTATATACAGTTAACACTAATTAACCGAAGATATCGTATTACGAATCAATTTGCAATCAAACTGTTAATACATTTGTTTCTATAGATAGCGAAAGAGTGCCACTATTTTTCAAATAAATCATAAATTACTAAAAATACATTCAAATATATATACCGTATTTACTCTCATAAAAACACCCGGTAATATTATGTGAAATCCAACAAAGGGGGGTAATCTTATCCAGGTAGCATTACCCCTATATTTAGGGTCATGATTACATCTTACTAAAAACTTAT
>CAJPIZ010003944.1:0-10926 GCA_905368565.1 Medioppia subpectinata
GAAGCATTCTTTCCCATACAATTAGGACGCGAACTATTAGCCCATTCATCGATCCTCGACTGTCCCGATAGAGTCGATTGGAAGCGATGCTCTTTGCCGGACGACGAGGCCATTGCCATCGCTAACAGAATCCGCAAAGAATTTGAAAGCTTTGATTTCACTCTCCAATAAACATTCATTTATTATAATTTTTACGAAAATGTATCATTTAATTCATTATTAATTGAATAAAAATATGAATATATCTTTATTTTATGTAAATTGTTATTAAATATTGCAATCGATTATTAAATTCATATTTTGTAATGTTATTGTCTGTGATTTTTTCTTCAGTTAATATAGCAAAACTTAAGTCATGCATAAGATTTTGATTAACTTATTAGTTGTACAGTAAGCGATCGATGTTATGAACAGATCGGATTCGGTAATTTGCTTCATAACATCGATTAGATCACTGCATCGATTATAGTTTAACATTAAGTCAATGAGGGTTGGTTTTGCGGTTTAGTTCATAATATCGACAAGTTTACAGCATCTGTGGTTTATAACATTGATTGCGCACTGTAGTCGGAAGTGATAAATAAAATTAAAATATAAATACAAATATGAATTGTGCATACAAACTGTGAGTAAATATTGAGACAATAACAGAAAATAAATTATAATTAAAATTAGTCATAATTAAAATAGACATTGCTATAAAACTTATAGTGTATATAATGTTGAATTTTGCGCCATTTCTTGTTTGCCATAAGAATCTAAATTCTGTGCAAAGAGTATGAGTGAAGAATATATGAGCGAAAGCTTCACTGAATATACTGTACGTCACACCCATTACTTTCATTCACTTTTATCCTCTCATCTACTCATCCATTCTTATATCACATGAATATTAAAGAAAATATTAAATGAAATATTGATTGCAAATTATTAACAAATAAATTCATACAAAATGAGTGACAAGAAAAAGGTTTGCAAGAAATGCATTTAAAAGACTAAATTAAATTAATTTCAATTTTATTTATAGATACAAATGAAGGGTTTGGAAGCGATTGGTTTCGTATCGTTTGTTATACTAATTCTTGTCATATCAATACTGACGACAATAACAAATCTTATAATTATATATAAACTGAAATTACCTTGTTTTTTATTGTTGCTATAACGGTATATAAATTGATCATGCTGTTAAACATTATTTCATAACTAGTGTTTGTCTTCGCATAAAGCGATTCCAAAGTACGACTCTTTGGATGAGTATTCCTCCAGAGTTTGTTTAATAGTTTACATTTAGTATTAATATTCCCGACAATTCATTTGATGAATAGTTATACTTAATTCTACATTATTTAAATACAATATTGATTTTATATACCAATTATTACATTATATATGTAATTATATATAAATATACAAGTATATAATAAGTTATATAAATTGATAATTGCAGTAAAATATAGTAAAACAAAAATGTTAAGAATGCCCATTCAATGACTAATTAATTGATGCTATCTATTAGATAGATATTATTGTAGTATTGTAAACTTTTATTATTTATTTAAACAAATTTATTGTTATTGCTATATTAATACTTCAGATTAATTATGTTACGTAATATTGTAGACCACCGCCCGAATTTATTATTATAATTAAATTTATATAAAACACAAACACAAGTGCTTTCAAAAGAATTTTATTGCTTTATTAAAATGTATAATAATTGATAACAAATAAATATCTCACACAAAATATTCAAATAACATCTACGTTGAGCTCGTTTTAAGGCTAGGAATACAAAATCTTAATTGAATTTGCGTTTAGTTTTTAGAAATTCCTGTTCGAGAAGTGAAATATACATGAATTCAATGGTATCCTTCTCTTTGTGTGTCAAATAAAAAGCTAACATAAAGTTTAAGACACCGATCGCTACGAATCCGTTTCGGTTTCTCTTCAGTGCTTTCCACAGAATATCGTATAAATATTTACGAGAAATGTGATCATTAATGGACTCCGGAGTGGGAAATGTGTTGAAATAATAGGCATAATATATACTGGAAATTGAACTAAAGATAAGCGGATAGACTGTGGAGGAGACGGCTTGGATGAGACCGGCGTTCACACACCGACACGTCTGGCAGTCCTCAATGCCGGTCAACATCGGGGCTGTGATAAGCCTGTAGTGAATGATTGAGCCGAAAAACATGGGCACTAAGACTGCCGGCACATAACAGTTCAATAGAGCCGTCCGGCCGTCAGCCAAACCAAACGCCCGACGGAACCGATGAGTCAAATAGACGCCACTCAAGCCGTTGGCCACCAAAAACACTTTCATCTGATGAGCTAATGGCCAGATCTCCGCCTTATTCTTCCAGTCATCGACGAGTTGTCTGTATTTGAGCCAACTCTGGTCAATGGTGTCCACAATAGATGGGAATCTGTTGATCACTGCCATCTGTTCCGCAGACAATTCATTTGTCGTTAGAGCGAGTGGTGTATTATTGGCCGTCAATTGATCGGCAGTCGGCCTGTATTCAGACGAGATCTGCCCTATCTTTGAGGGCTCGCTCTGGAAGTACTCTTTGAATGGTATTTTCCATTGCATTGTCACTCAATTGTCACCAAATGGTTTCAATGAGAGATGGATTGCATTAAATATGAATTAATTTTACTAAAACTTGTGAATTATTGAAATGTTTTGTTTATGTGTTTGTTATGTAATGAATGCGTGAAAGCAATGCTTTACTGTGTGTTTGTGTTTGTATTGAATGTCCATAAGGTATGTGTCGTTCACTTGACATTCACTTTACTGTTAACTTGAAATCCCATACAAACCTATTATCTCTTTAACAGCCCTTTAAGAGCTCTGATTCACTATAATTACCATTAAATCTATAAATACATAGTTTTTAAGATGAAATTAATTGTTAGATAATTAATAAATACATTTAAAGCGATATAATGTGTTAGTCATAGCACTTAAAGATGTGATTATAACGATTGAAACGATAATAAAAATGGTATTAAATAGACATCATTTGGTGTGCAATATATCTGTCAAAACATCTGGTATTTGAAAAACCATTGAATCCATGAATTGAAGTCATAACTAGTTTTTGACATTTAATTCATTCATCAATTTATACGAAAAACCTGTAAAACGAGTCAATTATTGGCTTATTATTGAAAACAATTTCATTTGTTTGAAAAGTGAGAGTCATTTGATAGCAAAGCGTAAGTCAAGCGATGTTTTGTAATAAATGCCAAAATCAAGTTCACAGTCATTATCACTCATTGCCTGCCTTTCCCTCCCTTTCTAATAGCCAGTGATCACTGATTAGAGCCACTCATCTGAACCACAGATCGTAAACCACTGATAATTAACGGCAGATAATGACGGGAGGAGTGGTGTTCGTGACGGGAGCCGCCGGTTATGTCGGATCTCATTGTGTTCTGGAGCTCCTGAAGAGTGGCTACGATGTGGTCGGTGTCGACAACTGCAGCAACGCTGTCATCGACGATGAGACCAATGGTTTGGTCACAAATGGCAACAAACAAACCGGTCATCCGTTGCCCGAAAGTTTGCGACGAGTGGAACAGATTGTGGGCAAGAAATTGAAGAGCTTTTATAAAGTGGACATTTGCGACGAGAAGACAATCGATGGCATATTTGCTGCCAACAAGTTTGACGCTGTCATCCATTTTGCCGCTCTTAAGGCGGTGGGAGAGTCGTGTCAAATACCTCTGGCCTACTATCGCAATAACGTCGGCGGAACCGTCACTTTGTTGGACATTATGAAGAGGAATGGAGTGAAGAAATTCATATTCTCGTCGTCGGCCACTGTTTACGGCACCGCAGAGTATCTGCCGATCGATGAAAAACATCCGACGGGAAGGAACTGTACGAACCCATACGGAAAGACCAAATATTTCATCGAAGAAGTACTTAAAGATCTGAGCGTTTCGGAGAAGGGATGGTCTATAGCTTCGTTGCGTTACTTTAATCCCGTCGGCGCTCACGAGTCCGGAGAGATTGGCGAAGACCCGCAGGGAGTGCCCAACAATTTGATGCCTTATTTATGTCAAGTGGCGGTTCAGCGCAGACCGTATCTCAACGTTTTCGGCAACGACTTTAAGACAACGGATGGTACGGGTGTTCGCGATTACATCCACATAATGGATTTGGCCCGGGGACATGTGGTCACTCTGAGCAAAATGCTCGAACAAAACTGGAACGGTTGGCATGTCTTCAATCTGGGCGCCGGTCGCGGCTATTCTGTTCTCGATGTAATTAATGCCAATACTTTATTTTATTAACCATTAACTCAATGGCATTGCTATCCATTTCAGGTGATCCATGCGTTTGAAGAGTCGACTGGCGCTAGAGTTCCCTATAAGATAGTGGACAGACGATTGGGAGACATCGATGAACTCTGGGCTGATGTCCAGAAAGCTAACGATAAACTCAATTGGAAGGCAGAACTGACACTGAAAGACATGTGCGCTCACAGCTGGAAATGGCAGTCTAAGAATCCAATGGGATATCAAACCTGTGAAGTAATCCCTAAAAAGAATGGCACTTCAAATGGACAGTCGACTAATGGCATCAATGGGAACGGTATTAAGACACTGAACGGCAATAAAAACTAAATGTTTACATGTATTTAAGCACTCGTTTTACATTATGAGCACAATTTTTTGGCAATTTTTTCATGTTTATTCACTTTAAAACTAGTCCTTAATTTTTGATTATTTATTTTAATTTATTTCGCTATTTATTCACACCTACTCTTTGCCACAATACTATATTACAATATTTATTAATTACTTGTTATTTTAAAATATTTAAAATATGTTTAGAAATGGTTTCAATCACTCAATGAATGTGCAAAAAAAGTTGTATTTTGTTAGCGCTTTAAGAAATGTTGTGTTTTCTAATGGAAATAAATGTATAATTCGTATAATTAATTGTTTAAATTAAATTTTATTTCTCGTAAATTCTTTTGTTTAAAATATTTAAAGCCAAATGTGGAGAGAGTGTCGAGATATGCATCTCTTTGAGAGCGACCTTCGAGTCGGTGTTGTTATCGCTGTGACTGAGAATGTCTTTGAGGAGCAGATAAGTGCCTCTTTCGAGGTTCAGTAATTTGAGGGCTTCGGTGAGTGAAGCGAAGTGTGGTTTAGGTCTTGATATATAAAGTCTGAACAGAGATAGAAAGCCAACCGATATGTCGTAATCCATTTGTTTGGCACCAAATTCATTGAACGTATTCTTTTGAACCACATCTTCGAGTAATATCGCGTTTATTTGATCCGCCATTTCATGCAATATAATGTCGAACAATGAGTTCGACAAAGACTTCTGCAACGATACTAAGTTTGCGGACACAAAGTGCAACACTTGCGAAGCACTAGAGCTCAGACAGTTGTCCATCGATTTAAGGCAAAACCATTTGATTGATTGATAGGTTTGTAATTGACTCCGAAATTCACTGATAAACGAGTTCTTGATTTGAGAAATAAATTCGTTTAAAACGTGTTGAAAGAGACCTATAATTGGGTCGAAAACTGTCTCATTGGGTGAATATGTTTCCGATATTTGGACAAAAAAGGGCAATATTTTCCATTCATTTAAAACAACAATCAAATAATTAAATGTATTAATGATTGCGAAGTATTGTTGAGAGTAAGGCCACGACTGATCGCTGGTATGAATCAATTGAATGAGTCGTAAACGAAAGTCATCTAATATTTCGAGCTGTAATTTCACGAATGAATACTTCAACGACTCGCTGGTGAAGAGTGAGCACCGGTTGGTTATGGACTGAAGCATGAGTACGAAGTTGTCTCCGCACTCGCATATCATCAACTCATCCATGCCTTCGGGTCCGCACATCTCATTCCACGCGCTCTTCGACTCGACAATGAATTCCATAAATTCTGCCGATTTCTTCTTCTCCAGAGTTATGATTCTCGTGAAGAATGGCTCACAAGAGAAGACATTCATTAGATTACAATTGGCATAGATTTCAAATATATTCGGCTCAATGTCTAACAGTTCTCGGCTAAAGACTAGCACTTCATCGACGGTATGAGTGAAGAGTTTGTCGTCAAAGACAAGTGAAGGCAAATCGTGTTTTAGTTTAATTGTAAGGCATTTAAGTAATCCAGAAATCAATTGAAATTTCGATGGAATTAATTGGTGTTCATACGAGTGATCCTTCAGAAGTGGATCTATTACTTCCGATAAGAAGCCCTCGTTTTGTCGAATCCATACCAAAGTTTGCGATAAATACCATTCGGGCTAAACATTTGGATCAAATCATTAAAGAGTCGATTCAATGCTTAATACAATACCTTTTCAAGTCTATTGAGTTTGCTTTTGGTTTCCATGAAGTGGTAGTTAAACCTCTTCTTAATCGGTGTTAACATCACATCAATGGGCAGAAGAAGGTCTGAATCAAACGTTTGTGACAATCGTTTGAATTGCATATCAATGTTGAATAAAGCGTTAAAATAGACGACAAACGAAGCCATAGTCTCGGCGTTTGAATGATTTTTCTGGTCAAGACTTTTGTGGCTAATTGTGGGCCAATCTATGCCTTCAAATGTAAGGCAAAAGTGTTGTTTCAAAGCATTCAAAACAATTGGTTTCCAAAACATGATTACATCCAATAAATAGGCTTTCATTGAATCGTTTCTATGCTTTTCATCGAAATCTTTGTATTCATTAATCAATTCAGTCATCGATTGTGTAATTAAAGCCACTTTTGTCTCAAAATCTTTGCTATTCTTACTGTTGATGACATTAGTCTCCAAAGTGTTGTGTATTGTCTTAATTGTTGCCAATTTGGCCAACAATTGATCCAATTTGACTAAACTCTCAAATTTGTGCAAAAGTGGCCAAACATTGGCCAAAAGGGCACTCATTTGAGTGATGTGTTGGTCGTAATCATTGCCTATGGTTTGCAAGCGTTTCATACAATGTTTGGCTGAATTAAACTTCACTTCATATGCAGTGATGCTATCATTCAAGTGTTCATTCAATTGATTGTCATTTAAACTTAAATTCACATTCAATTGATTCAATCGACAAATCAATGCCTCGAAGTCAACACTTTTGACACTCATTTTGGTGTTGTTTACACGTCTATAATGTCTACAATGTGTACATGTGTTGTGACATACGGTATGATTGCATAACACATGTGTTGTACAAACTGTAAGTTGTGTTGAGGTGTGTGTGTAGTGAAGGTAATGGTAAGTGTGTGTGAAAATGGCGTCAACGCCACCATAGCTCAGTGGTTAGAGCACTGGTCTCGTAAACCAGGGGTCGTGAGTTCGAACCTCACTGGTGGCTATGCTTTTGCACACAACTACACAACACATGCAGAGCATGTTTACAATTATGACCGCATATTGTAATCATTCTTCACTACCTCTACGCTGTGTTTACGCCTCAATTGAAAGCCCTTTGCATTCACTTTCATTTGGTTTATGTTTTATCCCTTTTATTGGCCAATAGTTTGAATCAATTTTACTTTGATTTGAGTGTTGTTTTTGTGTTGCACTCATAAGATGTCAAACTATGGTATTGTCGAGTATTTTGGATCCAATGAAGACTCTTATAGTTGTGGTTATTGTAAAGAAATGAGAGGAGGAAAGACGGATAGTGGTAAGTATCGCAGCGGTAAGTGTGGGCACAGTTGGCTATAAGTGCTTATAATGATTGTATGTCTTGATGTGTTGGATGTGTTGACAGGGATGTGGGCGCACAGACTCTCTAACACTAATTACCAGAACCTGATTGACCGCAATTGGCGACGAAGTGGTCAATACTGTTATAAACCACGTCTCGAGCGGACCTGTTGTCCGATGTATACAATCAGGTATTTGTTAAACAAGTGACACATTTATTGTCTGTAATAATTAAGTCACTTCTCGGATATCTTCAGATGCGATGCCATTAACTTTAAACTAAGAAAATCACAAAAGAAAGTGATTAAGAAATTTAATCGATTTATTATAAGCGGCGAAAAGCAGAGTAAGAGATGTGAAAGTGATTTACAAACAATGGATCCGATGGACGATCGGCCAGAAGTGAAACCACTTTTAAATGAAAGCGATTCGACCAAAGAGTTCAAACTAAGTGCCCAAACAAATACAGAGTCTTCAACCCAACAGATTGTCGACATTGAATCCAATACTAATGATAAGGCCATGAATTGTGACCAAAAGAGTGATATCAAAGTGATGGACAAAAATAGACGAAAAGCTAAAACTATTAGAAAAGAGCGTAAATTACAGAAAATTATGAAAAACAAAAATTGTGATGAAGTGAAAGGACTGGAGTTCATGAATGAGTGCCATAAAAAGAAAGTGATTAATAGAGATAAAACTAAATCACTTGAAGATTATTTAAATGCAATTGAGAATAATTTGAACGCAAAACATAAACTTAAGGTAATTTTTGTTTATGAAATGTAAACGCAAAGTGTTTATAACTTTAGCCATTTATAGATAAAGTTTGTGTCGACAACTAATGAAGAATACAAAGAGACTTTCAATGAAACCCATGAGATATATCGTAAATATCAGATGAAAATACACGGCGACTCCATTGACAAATGCACTCAAAAACAATTTAAAAGATTTCTTATAGATTCTCCGCTTGAGGTTTACATTCAAATTAATTTAGTCTTTGATTAAACGATTTAATTAGTGTATAATTTTATAGATCGAAAAATGTAAAACAAATGATGATTTGCCTAAGAATTACGGATCCTTTCATCAACAGTATTGGTTGGACAACAAAAATTAATTTAGTCTTTGATTAAACGATTTAATTAGTGTATAATTTTATAGATCGAAAAATGTAAAACAAATGATGATTTGCCTAAGAATTACGGATCCTTTCATCAACAGTATTGGTTGGACAACAAACTGATAGCTGTTGGAGTCATCGATATATTACCCTATTGTTTGTCATCTGTTTATCTCTATTACGATCCCGACTATGACTTTCTATCTCTCGGAACGTATTCTGCCTTAAGGTTCAAAGAAAGTGCTATTAAAATAAAGTTTCAAAATTAATTTATGTTATTTTACAGAGAAATATATTTGGTTCGAAGATTACAACAATATTTGCCACAACTTAAGTACTATTATATGGGATTTTATATCCATTCGTGTCGTAAAATGAGATATAAGGTAAACATTGAAACACCAATAACTTCTATAATCTATTGAAATACCGGTAAAATCCCAGTAAAATCAGGTAGCCTAGACAACACGCCGCTTTGGAAAAGCACCGTAGGTTAGCTTCGTACACAAGGCTTCAATCTCGAGAGTTTTATATCAGCAAAACTTCTCAATCCAAATGCAATCGATAGCGACTCTCAGTCTATAACGGATGCAGAGATCAAGATTCTGCACAACAGGACTGACATGTCATTCCTCTACTATAAGTCGGTTAGTGTTGTCGACGACAACGAAGAGAAACAGATCAGAGAGTATGCGAAACTGATTGGAAGAAAGTGTTCAAACAAAATACTACTCTATCGTCAATGAATGGCATTTCCTATAATATTGGCTTTCAATCCAACTTTACATTTAAAACCTATTTTTAAAAGTCTTGAGAATTAGTAAATGTTTGTTTGCTTTTTACTACATTTGCTAAAAATATCACTAATAGTAAATGTTTAACTTATTTAAATATCATTTGAATTTTTAAATTATTATTGTTTTTATTGTTAGTTTTTCATTGGTTTTTAATTATTGTTTCTTTTAAAGCATGAATTATTTTATTAAAAAATCAATTTATAATACTTTAAGTTAGAGCCCTTAAACACTCAACAAAATTTAATTAATTAATTAATTATAATAATTATTACAATTGATTATTTAATTAATAATTTGTATCATTTTTCAAAACTCAAAGTTTGCGTAATTTGTTGTTATGTTATAAATGTTTTGAAAATAAAAATTCAACACATTTTCAAAAGTGTGAAAACGTTTTATTAAATTGGATTTGTTTAAGACATTTGATCCAAATTGTCTCATATGTGGTGATGTCTTCGGAAGCGCTCAAGATATTAGTTTGCGGTGATGTGAGCGGTAAATACCGACAGTTGTTCGCGCGGATCAATCAAGTGATGAAAAAGTCGGGCGCTTTTGATCTGGTGTTATGTGTGGGTGAGTTCTTCGGCGTGGACTCCGATGACGAGTACAACGACTTAATACACGGGACAATACCGTTGCCATCGGTTCCCATCTATATATTGGGCACAACTGACGATCGATTGACCAAATACTACAAGAATGAGGACTCGGATAGTGATTACGAGTCGGGCTTTGAACTGATGGACGGAATCACTTATTTGGGCCGAAAAGGCATTCTTACGGGAAGTTCTGGACTAAGAATCGCTTATTTTAGTGGAAAGCAATCAAATGATGGCAAAAGCGATACGAAGAGCACATTTGACACCAAGGATTACGAGTCACTACTTTTATCGCATCAAAGTTCTTCATCGGTGGTCGATATCTTGATGACCAATCAGTGGCCGAAACATATCTTTCGTTACACCGAAGGACACGACAAGCGATTGGAGGATACGAACAGCGAATTGGGCTCTGAATTGGTGACCAAACTATCACTTTTATTGCGTCCGCGCTATCACTTCGTCGCCGGTTATGATTGTTTTTACGAAAGACATCCGTTTCGTAACCACAGAGTATTGGCGGAGTCGGGCCGACACGTGACCCGCTTTGTAGCGGTGGCCGAAGTGGCCAATCAGGCGAAAGAGAAGTGGTTGTATGCGTTTGTCATAACTCCGGCCAAAACTATCGATAAAAATGAATTAATTAAACAACCGATTGATGTGACAGAGAATCCATTCATTGACGTCCAGTTAGAGTCAAGTAATGCAT
>CAJPIZ010003945.1:0-10925 GCA_905368565.1 Medioppia subpectinata
TTCATCAATCGTTAGTCGACTCATCCATAAGTGGATCCCAAATGATGGGTCACTCGTCGGGTCACAAGTCAAGTGCTTCGTCGACAGCAACCAGTTCTTCGTCGATGTCTTCAATCCCATACCAACCGTCGAGTTCGTCAACGATGGCAACGATGGGAGCGATAAGTGCTTCAAATGCTCACAATTTCCACAATCCATACCTTCCGAGCGCTTATATGAGCGGTAATGGGAGTGGACTCATGTCCCAACACAACTCGTCAGTGGCCAAACACTACCGTCCCTGGGGCGCTGAACTCGCTTTCTAATTCATACCATACTCAAAACATATTGATCATGGACAGTAACCGGCAATTACTCATAATTCCAACTAAAGCTCTATGTAAACTATGTAAATATTCAATGCCGGTTGTAGATCATGAACATTTCATTCAGCTTTTCATACATGTTCACATTTATCAGATAAGCTATTATTTATATTCACATTTTTACTATATTTCTTGATCTCATTTATTAGACACTGAATATATTTATATGAAATATTATTTTAGTCATTAATACCGGAAATAATTTGTAAATATATTTAAATTTTTTATATTTATAAAATTGTACTTCTAGTCCAAAAGAATTATTTTTAAAACTAATTTATATTAAAGATTAAATAAATAAAATTTTATTAATTTAAACAATTCATTGTGTTATAATTTATTAATACTGTGAATAAACTACAGTATTTTAAAGTATATTTTAAAATTTAAAATATTATGCGACATTAAAATGTCAATACATTTATAAAATTTTATATTACTATTATTAAACTTAAGTTTTAGTTTTTGTTGCACCTAGGGTTGTTCTGATGTAGTAATACACTAACATTAAATCTATATTTATTTGTAATGTTTATTTTTAATTAAGTTTATTAAATGTTGATTTTACATAAAAATCAATCATAAATGATACAAATCTTTAAATAAATAATTTGAGCAAAAATAAAGTTTTGAGGAAAATAATCCAATTCTCAGTTTTTTGTAGAAAACATTGACTTTTCATTTATTACACGAATCGCGCGAACAAAACAGTAAACTTTTTTCTTAACAAAGTTTTTAACAAAGTTTTGAAAAATCATTTCAATTTGTGACACATTTTTGCAGTACTTTTTTTTAAATGTCTTTCAATAGTAATTCAATGTCCGGATCCGTTGCCGAAGACAGCGCTTCCCGAAGAACTCATGTGATGTGTGACGAAGTCTTGGGACTGATATTCAATGAGCTTTCGGTTAAACAACTCATGAGATTAGAGACGGTTTGCATTCAATTCAACGATTGTATTGAAACTGCTCTCCAGAAGAAGACCATTGGCCTCAGCATTGGTTTCGATGGGTATATGAATGACACGAGTGATCATAAGTTTGTCGGCGAAGATATCAGTGAAGCGATTGTCCGCAAAGACGACAACACATTTGATTTGATTGAAAGTCAACTCACAATCGATTCAATACTGAAGAAGTGTTCAAACATTAAGTCTATGTTTTTGCGAAACACATGCTTTGACTTCAAGACACTGGAAGTGATTGTCAATCGCTTTCCACAACTCATTCAACTCTATTTGGTTTGCGTTGAGATTCAGTGGTCAGAGGAGAAGACTGAAGAAGAGTGGACACAACTGTTGTCTCAGATTAAACACATAACTGTTGAGGGCTTTTATGGCAATAGTTTGCAGGCATTGAGCCGATTATCATCGCTCGAGTCCATAGATTTCGTGGATTTCAACGACGGAACCGATCGAGTGATGGCTTGTTTGCCGCCGAATATCCGTCGCCTTCACATCTCTGACCGCTATTTATCGGCCGTTTCGCTGCTATCTCTCAACACAAAGTGTCCACAACTGGAATCGCTGTCAATCATCGACGACAACGACAACATAACCGACGCCATCGACGACTGGAACCAATTATATCGGATGATTTGCGAGTCGTTTAAACTGAAGACACTTCGCGTTCAATTCACACAACTGTCGTCTCAATTGGATCCACTCTCGAATCAATTTAATCCACTCTTAGATCAAGTCTTTGGCCAAGACATCGCACAACTCACAGAATTGCAACATTTGTCGATCAGTAGTATTATGTTTAACATACAGTCAATGCAAGCGATGCCGCGATTGAAGTCATTGAGCGTACGGTTAGTTGGGGTACAGATGTGGACACAAATGGCCACCAAATTTCCCGCATTGAAACACATGACAATCGGCCACTTGTTGTTACCCTCTTCTCAACTTATGTACGATTGTCTCAAATCGGTGTCACAATTACCGCAACTCCGGAGCCTTTACCTCGATGTCAACAACTCTATAGCCGCTAAACATCTCAATCTCTTTACAGAACTTCGAGTCCTTCGTGTGAAGAGATGGGCGGATATGTCGGCGTTGACTGACTATTGCGTCCATACGATCGGCCATCGGGTGTCACCGAAGGCACAGACACTCGTACTGTTCCCGCATATGAGGGATGCGCTGATGGAGAGGCTGTCGGCCAGGAATGTGGCCATCAATCCGGCGATCATTCGCTTTAAGATTAAATCACCGGAACCGACGATCCGGACGTATGACGAGTGGTCGCTCACACCGGAACTGTTGGCCGCTATTAACTCCGGTCTGCGCTGTGGTCTCCGCGAGGCTTTCAGTGTGGATGAAGTGACCCAACACTTGATATCTGCCATCGATTACAATTCGCTCGAGTCGTGTAGTGTTATATGGATGTCCACACCTGCCTTACACCAGCACTTCACAACCACGTGGCAACCGGCACATAGTGTCCGGTCGGTGACCGGTAGGGCCGACGATCTGTATTTCTGGATTGATTGGTACAGTAGTGACAGTGATAGTGATAGTGACAGTGATAGTGACAATCCACCCGATTCTTACTTATCTTAACTCTTTTTGTCCGTTCATTTCTCGTGTTTTTTATTTGTATTCATTTTGACTCACATTTGGGATAAATATTTCAATTTTAATTAAATTTTATTAAAAAATTTTATTGTGTATTGATTTTGATATACATTTCTAAATTACTAAATGTCTACTTATTCTTAATACTAATTCTAATTACAATAATTTAGTTAATAACTTCTTATATTCTTAAATTAAAATATTATACATTAAGGCATAGATGTAATGATAATTAAAACGTGTTTTCAATACATTAAGCGATAAAATAATGCATGAATTTATAAAAATAAATTTAATTCAATGAATAATTTAAACAAAAATAAAGTTTAAAGAAAAATAATGTAATTGTATCATTAATGTATCAACTAAAATTAAAAATGAAAGTTCCACTTAAATTGTACTAGTTATTTAGATGAATGTTGATAATTTATTAGTAATAAATTATTACACACCTGGTATAACAGACAATAATTTTTAATCATTTATTATTAAATATTGTTTAAGATGTTGTATTTTTCTCCGTTATTTAATGTAACAAATATACGCGTATTCGTTACGGAAGGCATTTATTATTTACAATTACCTGTATATTTTGTACCCATGTACATTTTAAACATGTTTGATCAGTTTCCAATGATTTATAAATGTTTTATTTATATTAATAAATTTGGTTTAACAACTATATAAATATATTTTTTATATATGGTACTTTTCTAAATTGTACATTAAATAATTTAATCAAAAATAAAATTAATACATTTTATTATGTATTAATTGGTAATCATAATATTTATGGTTTGTATTAAACAGTTCTCATAGACTTTCATCGATATTATTAATGCCATTGAAATTCATTTCTGAGAAAATTCAATCAAAAAGTTGTATAAAAATTATATTATTTTATGATAAAATTTTTTATCACTTGATTGTTGTTTTACTACTTGTCTAAAAACAACAGTTGCACTCATTCGGCATTGATTTTACCTGTATATTATTTTCCATAATACAAAGTATTCAGTATAACAATACTCATAATATTACTTGTATTAAAAGAAATAATTATACATAAGTCTTAAATAAGTTGCACAATTGAATTGTGTGTGTATTTGAATTGAGTCGGGATTTCAAACATAACTGTTTATAACAATGAATGGAAAGATATGCTGCGTTTGTGGCGATCGCGCCGTTGGTATGGATTGAATTAAACCATTAATTAATTATTTCACTAATAATACCGATTTTTAGGCCATAACTTTAGTGCGCTTACGTGTGAATCGTGTCGATCATTCTTTAGACGTACAGCACATAAAGCTCAGGTAAGTTGTGTGCAAATTGTTGATTGGATTTGTTGTATAAAGTACACCATTTATTTACCAATTCCCAAACCCTATAGGAATTAAACTGTATGTTTGGTGACAAATGCGAGATCACGTGTGCGACCAGAAAATTCTGCAAAAAGTGCAGAATTGAGAAATGTTTTGCTGTCGGTATGAAAATAGTTAGTATTTTTACAATTAATAAAATTTTCAATTAATGTTTTGTTTCTATATTTGTTGTGTTAAGGAATGGATTCTCTCCGAAGAAGAGAGACGGCAACGACTGGAGCGCCAGAAGCGGCGAAAAACCGATGAACCCTTGGACTCGACGTCCGATTCCTCGAGTGACGACAGGCTAGCGATGAGAAGGTATAGCCAATGGATTGTCGCCCGAAGACGAGTGGGCGAAGTGCCGGCTCTGGTCCGAGACGTGATCTTCTCCTTCAACGATATGGAGATCAATGGGTTTCGCGAGTTATTCGGCTCAACAGCTTTGATGAGAGACCCGGTGTTGAAGATCACGACTGAAACCAACACTTTGATGGATGCGCTCATTGTTTTGCAAAAGAGATGCGATATTAAGTGCCGCAGAATTATCAAAATGTCCACAACTCTCAGCAAATTTACCACTTTGTGCGAAGAGGACAAGATATGTTTGGTGAAGGCCGCCTGTCCTGAGATTATATGCTTGATATCTGTTATTAATTTCCATTTTAATGGCGAGTTCTGGACGGTTGCCATTGTATGTCATTTCATATTTGTTTACACACATAAGTAAACTAAATTAAGCCAAGTTTTTAATCTTAATTAACTATTAGGACGACGAAAATGCCACTATTTTACCACTCGATGTGTTTAGAAATGTTGACCAAACCCTATACGAAGGCCACAGAAACTTCTTGTATGCAATTAGTGAAGGATATGATTGTGATGTCAATATCATTGATCTGGTATTCAATAGTCTATTATAATTTATTTTATAGACGAATAATTAAATTTAAATTATGTTTAGTTAATCGCTATATCGCTCTTCAACCCTAATCGTCCAGATTTAATGCATAAGGATATCATAAAGTGAGTGATAAATGAATGATGTTTTATGGAAATTAAATAACAATTGTATTGTATTTATTAGATCTCAACAACAATTGTATATTCATTTGCTTCGACGGTATTTGGAGTTAAAATACAACTCAATGAGTGAAACGGAGCGACGATTCGGGGTTTTAATGAATAATTTGCGACAATTATATGCAGTGAATCGGTTGTGTGTCAACACCTTTCATACGGCAGAACCCAAAGAGGCCGGTCCTCTCGTCGACGAGATTTTTGACATCAATCAGTCATATATGCCGTCAAATAACTATCAAATCAATTGCTAATAGTTTTCAATAAATTAATAGTTTTATGTATTAATAAATAAGTTTAATAAATATGATTTACATGTACAAAGTTTATTTATAAATTATAAACCTTACATTCATTGATTATTTTACATTCATTGATACTCCCTAAGAGGTAAATATACTGCAAAATTATTAATTTGCACGTAAATACATTTGAGATAATATTTATTTAAGATAAAACCTTTTTGAATCTAATGTTTTCTAATATCTAGATAACTAGATAACTATCTATACCTGTGATTAAATATCTTATTATATTTTACCGAAATTTATTGTACAAAATTTACATTATAGTATATGTTTTGATTAATTTATAGACTTATACATTATGTATGTTGTACGGGTAATATTTGTTACAAATTGAAATACAAACACCTGAGTTAACATATATTTATCGATTTGTTTGACAATTATCAAGATTTATATTTTACAATTTTAATAATAGGAAATAATGTACTGAACACTTGTTTATAACTCGATACTCAAAAGTTACTCAATAAATAAAGTGTATTAAAATGTTTTATTAAAATTAGTTACTGCATATTAAAATGCATTAAATTTAATGTCATTGTAATTACAACAAATTTTGATACACTGTTTATCGACTAGAATATTGTGATAAATGTAAATGTTGTTTTTAAATAAGACATTAAATCTATTATTACATAAATACATTAATTATTGAATTTATTTTATTCATTAATATAGTTCTTATATTAATATTTAATAATATTTAATGATGTGGTAACATTAAATTATATAAACAACATATATAATATATTGATTACTTAAAATACTATAAGAATTGAACGGAAAATTGTTAATTATTTCTTTCATTGTTCTTTAAAGACAAACTTATTATAAGTTTTCAGTGAATTCACGAAAGATATTGTGTTTTATATAACAGTTTTTGTTGAGGTTTTGGGAAATTAAGAAAATTTCATTTGTCGAGATCACAGGTATTTCATGATAATTATCAATGCATTGTATTTTTTTATAATAATGCACTTAACATTGTTTTTACTGTTATTGAAGGTAACTTTGAGTGCATTTTGGTTTTATTGTTAAATAAAAAATGCAAACAATAATAAACGATAAGATTTGTTGTGTTTGCGGGGATCGAGCGGTTGGTATGAATTAAACTGTGATTTATATCATAAGCTAATTGTAATAATAATTTGTGGACACGTTTTAGGCAAAAACTTTGGTGCCGTTACCTGTGAATCGTGTCGATCATTCTTTAGGCGCACAGCACCTAAAGCTCAGGTATGTTTAAATTGATCTTGGTCAATCCAATTAATACCATGATACATTTATATAAATTGCATTAGGAATTAAAATGCTATTTCGGAGACAATTGTGAGATTACATGCATTACAAGAAAATTCTGCAAAAAATGCAGAATTCAAAAATGTTTTGACACCGGAATGAAAATTGTGAGAATTTTGTTGTTTGAATTTTATATATATTTCTAAATATAATGTTTTTTATTAATTCTTATGCTTTTAAGGAATGGATTCTCTCCGGAGAAGAGCGACAGAAACGGAAAGACAAAAAGAGACGATTAAATGGCACCGAAAGTCTGGTCGACTCGACCACCGATTCCGTCAATTCATGCAATTGTGGGAACAGTTGCGCTGATGAACAGACCGTCGCCCGGAGACGAGAGGTTGAAGTGCCGTCTCTGGTCAGAGACATGATCTTCGCGTTCAATGATATGGAAATCAATCACTTTCGGGAGTTATTCAGCTCTACGTCTGTTATGAGAGATCCGGCGGTTGAGGTGACGTCAGAAACCACTGGTTTCAGAGATGTGCTAAAGGTATTACAAATTAGATGCGATACTAAGTGTCGGCGAATCGTTAAGATGTCAAAGACTTTAAGCAAATTTACCACTTTATGCGAATCGGACAAAGTGTCCTTGGTTAAAGCCGCCTGTCCTGAGATTATGTGCCTCATATCTATCATTAATTTTAATTTCGATGGCGAGTACTGGACGGTTGCCATTGTATGTAATTTTACCACGAATTTAATGTATATATTTTTAATTGTTCAGTAATTTATGTGGTATTTGTTTGAATGTGTTGTTAGGACGACAAGACGGCGACCACTTTAAAGCTCGATATGTTTAAATATGTCGGCGGAAACCTATACGAAGCCCACAGAAAATTTTTGCGATCATTGAATACAGGATACAATTCCGATGTGAATGTTATTGATTTGGTAATTACTTATTTTGTTAGTCTTGTTATATAATTAACAACCATTTATACTGTATTACACTTATGTTGTATGGTTTAGCTAATCGCTATAATACTCTTTAATCCAAAAATCCCAAATCTGTCACAAAGTGAGAACGTTAAGTAAGTTATGCATAAGGAATTGTTATTGATTTTTATATTAATCATATTTATATTAATTTTAATTGTATTAATGTAGAGCTGAACAGAAGTTCTACATGTATTTACTTCAGAGATATTTAGAGCTGAAACACAGCTCGAAGACAGAATCGGAGACACGGTTTGTGGGATTAATGAATAATTTGCAGGAATTATATGCTGTGAATCGCATACACGTCGACAAGTTTATAGAGAGTGAGCCCAAAGAGGCCGGTCCTCTCGTTAATGAGATTTATGATATCAACTAAATTTATTGGTCAACTATTTTAACATGATCATGTTTACATATTTATTACTACATATTATTATTTATTACTAGGTATTGATTATATTTAAAATGGTTACTAAATTTTATAGTTACCAGCGATTCTACTATTTAACCCAAATCAACTAAATTTGATTCACAAACAAAGTGTAAAGTAAGTTAATTAGTAAAGTAGTGTATAAAATTCATTAACTACTGTAGTCATTTAAATTATAAACTACTAAATAAATTACTTGAAATTCTTTTTAAAAAATCATTAAACCATTGAGTGATACATAAAGACATACAATTTATTCAATAATTCAAGAATAAATAAAATCAATGCATAATTATTAAAAATTATATTTAAATTATAATTTATAAATAAAGTTTATATATATTTTTAGTATTCATTAAAAGTATTTATTAAAACAAATGTTACAAAAGATGCGCCGATTATATGAGTGATAATAATGAACATCAGAGGGCGTACTGACCGGCGGGCGCTCTAAACGGCTCTGTCCTGTGCTTCTTGAGGTCAGAGTCGTCGTGAAACTCACTAACGAAGAGTCAAACAAACTATTAGTTAATTGCATACAAAGCATAGGAAAACAACGGATCAAATGACTGGCAAAACTCACAGAAAGCATTGTTTGCAATACAGATCTCCCATACAGTCGATGCATTTGATGACAGCGTCTTCGTTGCATATCTGACACCAGGGAAGACAATCGGATCCCATGTCCACATTCTCTTCGTCCACTTCGAGCACCTGTGGGTCCAACGGTAGGGTCGGTATAGCCGGCAGTTTGCTCTCAGCCAACAGGCGGTCAAACAGACGCTTCTCGATCTCGTCGTCGTCCAAATCGGTGTCGATATCCATAACAGCGGACAACAGCTTAGGGCCGGCGGCGGCCGCGGAGTCACTGTTTTCGCCCTTAAGACGCGCCAAACGGCGCTCAATGTCCTCATCGGTGGACAGGCGTCGGGTGTCGACAAACGGCGGCCGTCTAGTAGTGAACGAGTCGTCAATCTTAAGCTCGTCGACAAACTGTTTCAAGAGGTCGTCGGCCTTCTGTGTGTCCGTCTTATGTCTCGTCGGCTGAAACACAGTTATGGGTGGCATTGAGTAGAGCCGCGGATCCATTCCCTTCAGACGCGCCAAACGCTCTTCGATGGCCTTCTGGTCAGTGATCGGTCGTTGGCTGTCGTCGTCAGCGGCGGTGGTGTCCTCTTTGAGCCGTCGAAGACGCTCTTCGATCTCTTCCTCGCAACTGACGCCACGATTAGTGCCGTCTAATGGCTTACCACTCATTGTCTGCGCGATTGTCACCGCAAACGGATCCCAACCATACAAACAAAGCGACAAAACAAATGGTAAACAATGAGTGCAAACAATATGTATAAATCACTTACTGTTGACGTGTTTTGCGGTGTCTTTGGATCCGATCTGAAGGTGTGTTTTGTTTTGGCGAAGACTTGAAATGAAAGCAACGATTAATTGAATGAATGTTTTGAACGAAAACTTCAATTAAATGTCAATTGAATGCAAAATACGAGTCAAATGTGAGACACATTTCATCACATGTTATGCCACAGAAATACTCAGCCGAGGGTCCGCTTCCCTGCCATACACTGTATGCCATATAATACACCCCAACATTGAAAATAAGCGCCGATTTTGATTGCATTTTGTGTATCATTTGTATTGATTTTTATCATGTTTTATCTGTTTGTAAATTTATATCGATGTTTAAGCAATTAAATAATGCTTTGTGTCTGTATTGTATATTTTTTATAATCATTATTTATTTAATTTGATGCAAAATTATAGTGATTTGCGAATAATATTGATTGATGTTGATTGATGCAAATGTGCATCATCAATTAAATTAAATTATTTAATACTGCTCACGTATATAGCCCAGGTTATATAATCTAGGTAACCAAATCCGCCATCTTTCTTACCTTGAGTATGTTTGCCAACTCAATATGATCCATTCCTTGAAAATTTGAACTTGAAAATCCATACTTAAATCACTAATGAAATGCAGTACATAGTGACTCATGGATGGATCATATTGAGTTGACAAGCATACTCAAGGTAAGAAAGATGGCGTATTTGGTTACCTAGATTATATAACTTTATGTCAACCAAATATACACCATGTCACTTTAGTGGCAAAACCACAACTTATAAATTACCACACATTGCCCTTAATTTACATTTTTAGTACATTTTGTGCCATAAACTGTGCATATATTAAAAATTTGTTATAAAACAAACTATTAATTGTTAATTATGCTTAATTATCACTCAATTATAACACCTAATTATAATAGAAACTGTTAATTATATTTTGATTTATATGCAAATTATGTATTTTCCAAGAAATGCTTATCTCTATTGAACAATACATATAGATCTGGGAATTTACTTATTACTAAAAAACAATTTCTAGGAATTCATAATAAAATGTTTGCATTTCCTAAGAAAATATTTTCACCAAAAATTGGATTTATATTTGTTTTACTTTTGTATTGTATTTGTTATACATTTTATTGGATTATTTGAACAAAACTTTGCTTTTGTTATAATTTTTATTATATGCTGTGA
>CAJPIZ010003947.1:0-10922 GCA_905368565.1 Medioppia subpectinata
TGATGATTTGTGCGAAGAGTTGTTGTCTTATCTCTCACTCGAAGACAAATTCAGATTTGAATGCATTTCAAAACAGTGGCGAAGAGTTGTCTTCAGGAGACAAACGATAATTGAACACAAATTAATGGCTTTAAAGAAACACAATTGTAGTCTACTTAAGAAAGTAATTGTCTTTACACTGATTGTGGAGAAATGTCCAAATATTTCATCCATTGATTTGTCATATTATGAACACATAAACTTCGCAGCCATTAATTTAATGATCAAACATTGCCCTCAATTGACGCGCATTTATATCGACTTCTATGACATTAGTGTCGAAACAATCGACAAGTTTTTCACTAAATTTGGTCCACAATTGAAAACATTGAAAATATGGTCATTCAATGAAAGTGTGGACAAAAAGTCGATTAAAAAATGGCTGGAAATGTGTGTGAATTTACAATCACTTAATATCTATTCCCAATCCAAGCGATCTCTAGCCATACAATCGGTGACCGAAAGCCGAGTGCCGTTTAAACGACTCAATAGTATTGTATTTATTCTGGAGATTTCTGTGGAAGGCATGAATCTATTGGATGTGTTGGTCCGTCAATACGGACACCAAATGAAAAGATTTGTATTGTATATAGACTGGTCGGACGACAATCAACATATACCCCAAACCGTCAAAACTTTGACTAATACTTTGCCGCGAATGCGGGCATTGCTTGACCTCAACCTTCAGACCCATTATATTTCACCACAAGAGTTGATCCCTTTGTACACAAAGATTAGTATCAATTGTCGGCGTCTGAAGAGCCTTAGCGTTAGGACCAATGAATTGACACCAGAATTGATTCATACAATTACTAAACAATTTCGGGGATTAACACGACTGGAAGTGTTGGCCGGTATTGTCCCGACAGAAATTACCAGCAATTTATTCACACCATTGAAACGATTAATTCATTTGAATATAAAAGCTCATAACTTTCATGACGGCTCTCTTACTGACCTGTTCTTCGTTAATATTGGCCACAAATTCCCGAATCTTCAGTATTTAGACCTCCAGTACGTGAAGATCACAAATAAGTCGTTGATATCATTGTCTGGATTGAGACAAATCCGTGGCATTACTCTCACCGGTAGTGACAAAGATTGGGAACAAGACATGTGTGAAATATCTGCCAATAATTTCTTCATAAATTGTCGCAAATTTTCTTTCATTCGTATTAAAAGACATTATATTTATTATTAATTTTAATACAGACTAAAGAAGTATTTTGTTTAAATTGTTGTTTAATTTGTATAGAATTTTGTGATTTAATTTTTTAAATAATTGTATTTAAGTTGTGATCCAAACGATAAGAATATCCTTTGAAATATTATTTTTTAAAAGCTTTAATTTTAAGTCAATTTAACTTTTTTTGGTTCAAAATAATATTTTTTTGTTCATTTTTGGCCATAATTTTAAGCGTTTTTTATTTGACGTATAAATTAATTTTTAATTAACTAATTATTAATGATTATCACTGATAATTTATCAGTGTTTATAAATAGATACATGAAATTAAGTATTCAAATACTAGTGAAAAATAATTACAAATTGTTTGTTATTAAGAAAAATAATTATCAAATTTTTGTTTTGTTAAAAATATACGAAAAAATCTGTTATAAAAATAATATTTCTGACGACACTATATTCGTGAGACACTTTTTAATAGACGTATCAATGAAAAAATTATACTGTTTTTTAAATAATATGATAATTATTTTTATCTAAACAATAATTTTAATCTAAAATTTTGTGTTATTAATATTTTTGTGGATAATTAGACACGTTTTGATGATTACATTTAAATTTTGATAAATATTGAAAAATATTTGTTCACTCTTTATATGATTTTCTATTTTGTATTAAATGTTCTCAAAATTGTTGATTTGAAAATAAAATACAAAAAATTAAATAAGTTTTTATGATATATTTATTTCTTAAATCATTGACTGATTGTGTGTTTAAAAGTTATACAAAGAGTCAAACTTTGAAAAGTATAACTTTTTACAAAACAGTGTTATTGTTATACTCTATAGAAGTGTTTGAGTGAAGCGTTGAATACTATTCACGAGATTTCATCAAAACTGGAAATGAAGTCAAAAAAGAGTTTGACTTTCAGTTTGAAATGAATTCAAATCAAAGTTTGTATTGATTTTTATGACAAGAAATTCAGACATTAATTGAGTTATGAATTGATTTTGTGGTTAAAAAATGGCGAAAACGTATTCTTCGGACTCTTTGGATCGATTCGGTGATGATTTGTGCGAAGAGTTGTTGTCTTATCTCTCACTCGAAGACAAATTCAGATTTNATTTACGCACATTTCCAGCCATTTCTTGTCTATATTTAATGGCAAAACTCTTAATGCATTTCAAAACAGTGGCGAAGAGTTGTCTATAAGAGACAAACGGTGTTAACAATTGATGGCAATTCTGGCCAAAGATTAATCCCAACGAAACGTTTGAATGCTTTTCAATCAATACTCCTGTCATTGAAGAGACGAATTGAGTCCACATTTGGCCACAAATTCAAGAGAAATGAATACAATTGGAGGCGATTTGAGACAATTCTCAAGAAATGCACAAATATTTCATCCATTGCTCTGAAGAACTATTTTCCTCTCGAAGACAAAGCAATTAATTTAATAATCAAATATTGCACTCATTTGACACACATTTACATCTATTTCAATGACATTAGTGTTGAAACGATTGACAAGTTTTTCACTAAATTTGGTCCACAATTGAAATCATTAAGAGTTTTGCCATTAAATATAGACAAGAAATGGCTGGAAATGTGCGTAAATTTGCAATCATTTCAAGTCTATTGGGAATCGACACAATCATTAACAACATTACAATCGGTGACCAAAAGCCGAGTGCCGTTCAAACGACTCATTAGTATTCACATTGAATTGAGTTCTGCGGCCGATATTCAGGCATTGGATGCGTTTGCGGACAAATACGGCCATCAAATGAAGACAATTAATTTAGATATATATAACAGTCAATATATACCCGAATTGGTCAATATTTTGCCGCGAATGCAGGCATTGGTTGACCTCACGATTCAATATATATCATCGGAAGATTTGATCCCATTATTGATTACAATTGGTATCAATTGTCGGCAAATGAAGAGTCTTAAAATTTCTGTCCAAAAATTGTCGCAACAATTGATTCATACGATTACTAAACACTTTCGGCAATTAACACGACTGGAAGTGTTGGCCGGTATTAACCCCACAGAGACAGTCCTAACTACTCATTCATTTGCGCCATTGAAACGATTAACTCATTTGCATTTAGATGTCCACAGTCTCGCCGGCGGACCCTTTTTATTGGACACATTCATCGCTAATATTGACCACAATTTACCAAATATTCAGTATTTGGACGTAAAGTACGTGAAGATTAGCGACGATTCGTTGTTATCATTGTCTGGATTGAGACAAATCCGTGGCATTACTATCAGAGGCTATACTGAAGAAGAAACAGAAGACTATCACATAATAGCATTCGCCGACAATATGAATATAAGTGAAATAACTATCAATAATGTGATCACTAATTGTCCCAAAATTTGTTTCATTAAATTCAATGATTACGAACATTGAATACCGGTTTCTCTCATCCCATTTCATTATTTATAATACTTAATGAATATATTCACTAATCTATGAAAACATAATTTAATTATAATTTCAATTAATTTTGCTTTTTTTGTATTCAAACGCTTTGTTTTCATATCCAATACTTATTATACTTTTTGTTATATAGTAAACATACTTTTGGTCTAAAATTCAAAAATTATTATATCATTAAATTGATTAAAAACATATTTTTAATTTCACACAAAATATAACATTTGATTGTTTAAAGTGTTGACGGATTGACACTAAATGTGTTCATACTTTTGTTAATTCATTTGAATTCAATTGACTAAATGTAAACAATTATTTATTAATAAAAACTTTAAAATCAATTATCAGATGGTTTTATTAATTAATACAGTTATAGAATATTTTCTTTGCAATCGATTTGGTTTTAAATCAAATTTATTAATTTTTGCATTTTATTATAAAAAATGTCAAAAAGTATAAAATCAAAGAAATAATAAAATAAATTGTCCTAAAATTGTTTTCTTTAATAATTGTTTTTCAAATACTGAAGATTTGGTAAATTGTGGCTAATATTAGCAATGAATGTGTCCAATAAAATGGATCCGCCGGAGACACTATACACGCCTAAATGCAAATGAGTTAATCGTTTCAATGGCGCCAATGAATGAGTGGTTAGGACTATCTCTGTCGGGTTAATACCGGCCGACACTTCCAGTCGTGTTAATCGCCGAAAGTGTTTAGTAATCGTATTTCATAATTTCATAATTAATTCCATTTTAATTATAAGTATTTTCACGCAATCAATACATTAAATGAAATCACAATTAATGAAAATATAAAGTGATTAAAATTATTGAAAGCCTTTTGCAATGAATGGATGAAAAGCTGTACTTTTATGCGTGAAATGAATGATTGAGTGAAGCGTTGAATACTATTCACGAGATTTCATCAAAACTGGAAATGAAGTCAAAAAAGAGTTTGACTTTCAGTTGAAGTGAAGTCTATTTGAAGTAATTTTCATCACAAGAATTGACTTTCAATTGAGTTATGAATTGATTTTATGATAACAATGGCGAAAACGTATTCTTCGGACTCTTTGGATCGATTCGGTGATGATTTGTGCGAAGAGTTGTTGTCTTATCTCTCACTCGAAGACAAATTCAGATTTGAATGCATTTCCAAACAGTGGCGAAGAGTCGTCTATAAGAGACAAACGGAGATAATTGGACGCAAATCAATGCCTTTCGATGAACAAAATTGGAGTCCATTTGAGATAATTTTCAAGAAATGTGCAAATATTTCATACATTAATATCAACTCTTATCATCCATACGAAGAGAAAACCATTGATTTATTGACCAAACATTGCTCTCATTTGTCTGCAATTGATATCATTTTCGATGACATTAGTGTCGAAACAATTGATAAGTTTTTCACTAAATTTGGTCCACAATTGAAATCAATTAATATCTTTGCATTCAATGAAAGTCTCGACAAAAACACAACTCAAAAGTGGATCGAAATGTGTGTCAATTTAAATGTATTTAAAGTCTATTCCCGTTCAATACCAAACCTAGCCTTACAAGTGGTGACCGAAAGCCATGTGCCGTTCAAACGACTCAATAGTATTGAGATATTTCTGAAAACTTGGAATCCGAATCTGAACTCTTTGTGTGTGTTTGCGGACAAATACGGGCACCAAATGAAGACAATTGAATTGACTCTTGGATCTACATTTGGAGAAGAATTTAGGGATCAATTGTTTACTAATGCGGTTATTTGGCGGCGAATGCAGGCATTGGTTAAACTTAGACTTCGACTTCATTGCAGAGATTCATCGCAACAGTTGATCACATTATTGACTCAAATTGGTATCAATTGTCGGCGTCTGACGAGTCTTAACATTGATGTCCAAAAATGGTCGCAACAATTGATTCCTACGATTACTAAACACTTTCGGAGATTAACACGACTGGAAGTGTTGGCCGGTATTAACCCCACAGAGACAGCGCTAACCACTCATTCATTGGCGCCATTGAAACGATTAACTCATTTGCATTTAGGCGTGTATAGTGTCTCCGGCGAATCCATTTTATTGGACACATTCATCGCTAATATTGGCCACAATTTACCAAATCTTCAGTATTTGAAAATATCTTATGTGAAGATTACCGACGAGTCGTTGATATCATTGTCTGGATTGAGACAAATCCGTGGCATTACTATCAGAGGATATACTGAAGGAGAAGAAGAAGACCATCACATCATATTAGCGAACGAAGAGCTGAATATTAATGAAAAGTGTGTCAATAATCTCATCACTAATTGTCCCAAAATTTGTTTTATTAAATTTAATGATTACGATTGAGTACACAATTTATGAACATTTTATTAAACATTTCATTATTCACTAAACATATACTTTACTTATAATTACATTTAATGTTGCATTTTTTGTGTTCAAACGCTTTATTTTATGTCCAATACTTAATGTACTTTTCGTTTAACTAAACAATACTTTTGGTCTGAATTTGTATTTTTTAACAATTTTTTAAGAATATTTTAATTCCATACAAAAAATGACTTTTCATTCACTGAAGTGTTTGACTGATTAATACTAAATACGTTTAAATATGTATTAATTTTATGCCATTTTTGCTTTGATTAGAGGTTTCTGACACTCTTTTCATTCATTAATACATTTGTAAACATTTTTAATAATTATTTCATAAATTTGTTTGAATTCAATTGATTTTTGAAATGTAATATTTTTAGATGAAAAATACTTCACTTTTTGTGTTCAAAGGCTATGTTTTATGCAATACTTTACAATTCATTTATCTAAACAATACTTTTAGTCTAAAATCTTGTGTTATTAATATTTTTTTGTATAATTAGACACTTTTTTTATGACTTCATCTAAATTTTAATACATTTTGAACGATATTTATTCACTTTATATGAAAAATACTGTTCACTCTTTATATGAGTTTCTAAGATATTTGGTATTAAATGTTCTCAAAAATATTCATTTAAAATAAAATACAAGAAATGAATTGAGTTTTTATGAAATTTTTATTTCTTAAATCATTGACTGATTGTATGTTTAAAAGTTATACAAAGAGACAAACTTTGAAAGTATACCTCTTTTACAGTGTTTGATATGTTATACAGAATACAAGCGATTGAATAAAGCGTTGAATACATGGAAACGAAAACTGGAAATGAATTCAAAAATAAGTTGTCTTTCATTTGAAATGAATTTTAATTATATTTGCGTTGATTTTTATCACAAGAATTGACTTTTAATTGAGTTATGAATTGATTTTGTGGTAAAAATGGCGAAAACGTATTCTTCGGACTCTTTGGATCGATTCGGTGATGATTTGTGCGAAGAGTTGTTGTCTTATCTCTCACTCGAAGACAAATTCAGANTGTGCGAAGAGTTGTTGTCTTATCTCTCACTCGAAGACAAATTCAGATTTGAATGCATTTCAAAACAGTGGCAAAGAGTGGTATACGAGAGACAAACGGTGTTATCATTTGATTGGAAATGTGGCCGAAGATTACATCCAACGAAACGTTTGAATGCTTTTCAATCAATACTCGTGTCATTGAAGAGAAGAATTGAGACCACATTTGGCCACAAATTCAAGAAAAATGGATAAAATTGGAGTCCATTTGAGACAATCGTTAAGAAATGCCCAAATATTTCTTTCATAGACTATTATCGTCCCGAAGACACAGCCATTGATCTAATGATCAAATATTGCTCTCATTTAACCCACATTTATATCGACTTCTCGGACATAACTTTTGAAGGAATTGATAAATTTTTCACTAAATTTGGTCCACAATTGAAATCATTAAAAGTTTTAAAATTCAATGAAAGTGTGGACAAAAAGTCAATCGAGAAATGGCTGGAAATGTGTGTGAATTTGCATTCAATTGAAATCTATTGCGAATCCATTGAATACGTAACACAACAATGGGTTACCGAAAGCCAAGTGATGTTTAAACGACTCAATCGACTGGAATTAGTTGTCATCACTTCGGCGGCCGATATTCAGACATTGGATGTGTTTGCGGACAAATACGGCCATCAAATGAAGACAATTACTGTGAAGGGAATGAATTGGTCTGAAACAGAGGTTATGATGAATGGATTGATGGATATATTGCCGCGAATGCAGGCATTGGTTAGCCTTAAACTCAAAGTCGATTGGGTTTCATCACAACAGTTGATCCCATTATTGATCAAAATTGGTATCAATTGTCGACAACTGAAGAGTCTTAACATTGATGGCTATGAATGGACACCAGAATTGTTTCATACGATTTGTGAATACTTTATGGCATTAAAGAGACTCAAACTTAAGGGAATCCATGTCTTTGATGTGTCGCTGACCAGCCATTCATTTACGCCATTCAAACGATTAACTCATTTGAATTTTAAAAATTGTAGACAATATACGGACCAATTCTTGGCTAATATTGACCACAATTTACCAAATCTTCAATACTTGAAGATATTTAGCGTTAAGGTTACCGACGAGTCGTTGATATCAGTGTATGGATTGAGACAAATCCGTGGCATTACTTTTGCCGACTATTATAAGAGTGACATATCTGTCGATAATCTCATCACTAATTGTCCGAAAATTTGTTTCATTAAATTTGAAACATTGGATTAATAGGTGTTTTAGTATTGTATTAATGATGTGAACACTGAATATTCTTTTCCCTCATCTCATGTCATCATTTGTAATAATCTATGAAAACATAATTTAATTATAATTTCAATTAATTTTGCTTTTCTGTAGTTAAACTCTTTGTTTTCATATCCAATACTTATTATACTTTTTGTTATATTAAACATACTTTTGGTCTGAAATTCAATAATTATTATATCATTAAATTGATTGAAAACATATTTTTAATTTCACACAAAATATAACATTTCATTGTTTGAAGTGTTGACGGATTGACACTAAATGTATTCATACTTTTGTTAATTCATTTGAATTCAATTGATTTATGAAACTAAATGTAAACAATTATTTCTTAATTGAAACTTTAAAATCAATTATCAATTGGTTTTATAAATTATTGAAGTTATAAAATATTTTCTATTCAATCGTTTATTTTTAAATCAAATTTATTTATTTGCGTTTTATTATGAAAAATGTCAAAAAAGTATAAAATCAAAGAAATAATAAAATAAAACACGAAATAAATACCACAAGAATTGTTTAAATGCAATGAATATAACGCTTGTTATAGAAGAATAGTGTTGAGGCCGACGACCGCCGCAATCACCGCCGACACGACGACCAGACACGGGGTGTACGGCGAGTGGCGGACACCGGGACTGGCATTGGGAATGACTGTCGACCATTTGGGGGCAAAATATTTAGCACAATCGGGACTCAAACTCATATTAATCTTCCGCGGGTGCAGTGTTTGGCAGAACTCATAGCTCACATCAACGCCCACATCCTTACAGCTCTTACGAACTCTGGTCTCGGCAGCGGTATGGTTGGGCCAGTTGTGGTCACCGCACTTCTCCTTTGCCTGACATATCCACCCATAGAGACGTCAATTCATTATTAAACCGCAAAATTTATTTCAAATCATGAGAGAGAGAGAGAGAGAGAGAGAGATTATGTAAAAAAGTAATGACCAGCAGATCCACGGCAAAGAGATACCGAACGGCGAAACAACACTTCGTGCTATTGTATGGCTTCAAATCCTTGCCGCCGACCATTTGTTTATCCAGTGACCACTCGTCGGCCGCGCAGTCCCTTAGCATCAATTGGGTCTTAAGGAGTCTTATAAAGCATTTTTGGTCTTCAGTGAAGACGCCAACGGTATTGTTGAGGCCAACGTCGGCCGGCGGCATGTCTTGATCGCCGGCCGCGCACAACAACCCGTTGTTAGCCATCCATAGAGTGAACGCCACAAATGTCACAAATATCTTCATCTGTTTTGTCTGATTTGTAATCACTACCCGTTTTGACTGAATTACAATTCACTGCTAATTATTATGATTTGTCACTCAAATTGATCCCAGAATTTAACACTTTGTGACTTCTGTTGCGATAATAAGTGACAAAAGTATTTATTATTTAAATTTTTCAAATCCTATTTCCAGTTGCAGTGAATGTCTCGTGAATTTCATTTATTTCCCACATATTATTAATTCTTGCGCTTAATTCACAGTCTATTCATTATGTGATCCATAGAAAAATTAGCATGATAAATGTAATTATTAAATCAATGCCTTTAAAATAATAAAATCAATTTTAACTGTATAATTTCAATATGTATGTGACATTTTAAATACATTTATATCACAATCAAAATTAACATAAATACATTGACAAGTGATAAATTGAATGTATTTATAATATCTTTAACAAGATTTACAAAAATATAAAAATAAATAAAGAAATAATAATGAATTAATTTTTGATAAAAACTCTTGTATTCCAAACCAATGCATTTCCAGTGAAATAATGACAAAAACCTGAAACACATTTGGTTTCGGAAACTAATGAAACAATTCTTCACTTTCTTTCACACAAAATATAACATTTGATTGTTTGAAGTGTTGACGGATTGACACCAAATGTTTTGATTTGAATTCAATTGATTTATTAAACTAAATGTAAACAATTATTTCTTAATTAAAACATAAAATTCAATTATCAATTGGTTTTATAAATTAATGCAGTTATAAGATAGTTTCTATTCAATCGTTTTGTTTATAAATCAAATTTATTTTTGCGTTTTATTGTAAAAAATGTCAAAAAGTATAAAATCAAAGAAATAATTATATAAAACACGAAATAAATAACACAAGAATTTGTAAATGCATTGAATATAACGCTTGTTATAGAAGAATAGTGTTGAGGCCGACGACCGCCGCAATCATCGCCGACACGACGACCAGACACGGGGTGTACGGCGTATGGCGGTCACCGGTATTGAGAGCATTGGGAGCTTTTGGAGCATTGGGGGCATTGGAGACATTGGAGACTACTTGCGTCGGCCACTTGGGACCAAAATACTTACCACAATCGGGAGTAAAGCCCATATCGTTCTGCGGGTGTAGTGTTTCGCAGAACTTTTGGTTCACATCAACACCCGCTTCCTTACAAGAGTGGCGCACATTTGTCTCCCACTCGTTGTGTATCGGCCAGTCAAGTGCATCGCACTTCTCCTTTGTCTTAATAACACAACCAATACGTTATTAACCCT
>CAJPIZ010003948.1:0-10922 GCA_905368565.1 Medioppia subpectinata
CTCTATTACAGAGGATTGTCCTCTATTTGGATAGTGTACTTTAAAAATTTACTATGAAAACTAATGTTAAAACTTGTGTCCTCTATTTATCATAAGTTTATATTGTATGTTTCCCCGTATGTCCTCTAAAACTCTGTGTAATGTCCTCTTTACCCAAAATGGAAGTTGGTCACCCTACATATAAGGCTTTCAATGGAAAGTTACAATAAGTAATATATATATAAAGTAAATGACTAATAGTAAGGGAAAATACAGTAAATGGGAAGTGAGTGTATGCCTTATCACTCCAAAATTGATCATAATAAATTTATAAGGATTTCAATAATTTTTTGCAATACTTTTATTTGAATTAATGTTATCTAAACATTACAAATTTGGGATATAATAATTTTTAAGTGTCAAATTAATTATAACTCACATACTTTAATAAAACTATGAAATACATATAATAATTTGATTGACCAAGGCAATTTATATAATCATAATAAATGTCTAATCAATCAAAATCGAGAAAATTGTGTTAAAGAGTGCGTTCTTCGAGTATTTACAAGAAAATATTCTTCATTTCCATTTTTATTTCAAATCTACCATGATGATTGTAAAAATAACAACACCTAATTAAGAAATCAATTATTTAGTGTTATACCGTATAACTTATACGGCGTATAGCATGCAGTACTGGTGTTTCACACAGTGTTTAGGCTAATCAAAACCATAACTACCGTAAAGTTTGAATCTGAGGGTCGACTCAAACTACCGGCTGTAACCGTATGCGGCGACTTGAGGTACCTGCCACACGAATAAGCTCTTAAATAAAAATTTTCCATTGCATTAAACTCTATGAATGATATAACGTATTTGTTATTATCATTATGATATTTATAATATATGTTTTAACTGTGTTTTTATAGTTATAATTACTTTTTAGTATTTTGATAGCACTATTATTTATGTTATTATTATTTATTGTTAATCATGTAACGTGTATTATATTGTTATTTAATATTATGTTATTTTCCATAATGAATTTACTCTTGAAGCAAATACATTGTGTATTTTTTATCACTCCACATAAATAATTAAATAACTCATAATCTAAATTGAAAACGTGCCATGTAATGAATTATATTTATATTTCAATAGAATCGATGTAATAAATTATTAATAATGTAAAAACAATTAATTTAATATTGCAGCATTATTTTATATATTGGTATACTATAAATAAATAAAACGTATTTTTTACATTAATTACTAATTTAGACATATAATAGGATACACTATATGAATTTGATGAACTATGCGATCAAGTTATCTGTTTAGTAAAATTTAATTAGTAAATTGCATTGAAATAGTATTTATAGTTTGAATTTTGTTATTACGTGAAAACCGGTTAACTAATGATTGCCTAGCATAAATAACCTAGCCAGAATCCCCACCAAGTTAATATGTGTTTAATCAGTACATTGGTTAATAAAGCATAGTTAAATGGTTTGTGTTAAATTAATTAAACTATTCTATGTTTTAATTAAATATCTCGATAAATTCATGAAACATTTAGACTAAATGAACATTATTATTATTATTATAATGTTTGATATGATTATTAACATATGCCAATCATATCTATTATATAAACATGCTAATTAAAATATAATGTATTTTTTATTTTTGGACTTCATTAATAATTAACGCTTAAAAAATAAACAAGGAAATAATAAAATTAATTATATTCAACTGTAAATTTTAATTTACAATATTCAATTATTATATTAAGGCGTATATGGTAAATAATTTGTGAACATAATTAGAAAAATTAATCTAATATTTCATTATATTTATTTAATAGGTGTATCATCTTATTAAATTATAATAAATAATAATATTACGACATTTTAAGATATAGTCGTTGGCAATAAAGGTATAATTCATCTCATTTTTATATGTATACCAAAAATATCAATACATTTATTTCATTCAAATATAATATTACAGAACTATTTTGAGAATATTTTAAAAAATTACCAAAAATGATACCAAAAATCACATTAAACAGCATTATATTAAATACATTACTATTGATTGGGTTTATATACCAAACATATGACATCAGTTTAATTTACTTCTCATACAAAACCGTAACGAACGTTAAGTTTGAATCGGAGGGTCGACTCAAACTACCGGCTGTAACCGTATGCGGCGACATGAGGTACGCGCCAAATGGATTTGCTTATGATCAACCTGTGGCTAAACAATTATCATCATTTCAACCGTACGATTCTATATTCTGGTGTGGATATATTGTGGCCCCACAAACGGTCAAACAATGCAATGTGGTCACTCCGTATCGTATATCCAGATTGACTGCATCTAGCACAATATGTTTCACAGTATTTTCCCGATGGTCGGCAGAGCCCGAGCACCTGTATGTGCTCAACAAAACACGACTGCAGACATCTCTACCAGAAATAAAGCTTTCATTGACAAAGAGATGGCTTAAAGGCGGTCAGCTCTACGTCCGACTACATTATCCCAACGAAAGGGTTCGCTATGTTTATGAAAAAAATTATTTTTCAATTAACATGAGTAATAGTTATTCTTCAAAGTTTAGAGTAACATATTGTAAAACAACCATGATCGACACACGCAAATTAAATATTATTGATAAATGTTTAATCAACCAAGATCGAGATGATTGCGTTCACGAGTGCGCCATTCGAGAATTTACAAACAAATATTCCTCGTTTCCATGGCTATTTCAAATATACCATGATGATTGTAAAAGTAACAACACCAAGCTGTTTTCGCAACCAACTGACCTACATACAATATATTTGCATAATATTACAAGTGATTGCATTAAGGTATGCAGTGATCGGGAACAGTGTATACAACACATCTATACTGTTAGACCGATTGGAAATGAATTAGATTACAGCAAAGACTGGTATACGTTAAGAGTATTTCTACCGTCAGAGCCCGATATGGTGTACGAAATATCACTAAAAATGTCAATCGATGAGTACCTGTTGTTTTTGGGATCACTTGTGGGCCTATGGTTTGGAGTGTCTGTACTTATGTTCACTAATCTATTCACACATTTGTGGGACAACTATAAGACATATATTTATGTTTGTATTAAAAATCAATCAAATAATATCATAATGAACTTCAATAATAGCAATAACACAATGTTATTCAATGTAACAAATAATAGACATATTGATAACTCAAATCCATTCTAAGTTGTATTTACTAACTATTAACTAACTATTATTTTGTAAATGGCCACTTATTATAAAGTTTATTTTATTTCAATAATTGCAATAATTTTATTTTAATTAAATATCTAAATACTCCAAATATTGAATATAATAATTTATAAATGTCAAATTAATAATATAGCTTTATAATAAATTTAATTTAAATAATTGTCAGTGTATTAATGTAACAAAACGGATATTTAATGTTTATTATAGACATATCTAAATATTTGTAACGTATTTCAACATTATCATGTCACATTCATGTGCCACCTTATAAAAAAAATTTTACAATAAAGTCATTAAATTTAGATTAAGAATTCAATTATGTTTTGAATCGAAAACATTACTAAATAACAGGTAATATTTTTATAAATTTTTATTAATAAATAGATAAAATAATATAATGATATTTAAAATAATATTTATGTAATAGTTTATATACAGACCTTGTATTTGTCCATGTCCATTCACTGCCTGCCAATCCATGTGTATGTGTCTCGAGTATAAAGCTTTGCGCCCTATTTTCATACTCGACATAAAACATAGTGTACACATTGTAACACATTTCACAACATAATGTATTATATTTTGATTAAAATATGAGTACATTTTTAAATTTAAATATAATACAGCATTACAGTATTACACTTCCATGTATTGTTATTATCTTAAAATGTAAAATTGGTAAATACAAAAAATGACTTGTTTTCATATGAATATATTATTTTACATAGCTTAATTAAAATAAAGTTTTATATTCGTATTAATATAAGACTTTTTATTTCTATTATAGACGACATTTTAGGCAAAGGTATATTCAAAAATAATTGTTTCAAAAATTTTTTTCAATCAATTTTTATTTTTACATCACAAATGCTTTAATTATATTTTTATTAATAAATTATTTTGACATTTCAGTTATTTTATAAATAAAATATATTAATAATATGTCTATTATATTGACATTATTTAAATATTTTGTATTATCCTCACAATGAAAACTAATTAGAATATGAAAGGATATTCATAAATGATAGAGTTAATGGGTAAAATGCCAAAAATTTTATATAAAAATTTTTTAATTTTTTTAAATTTGCGAAATTAATCATCATTGTAAGCATAATTAAAATTGATATAACTGATGTTTAGTAATTACGTTATTCACTATAAAAAAAGTACATAACTGATGCTAAATTTCTTAATTTTGATATAACTTTTATCGATTATGTCCGATTTGACAAATTCCTTCAGATATCAATTCTACTTATCCATACCTTTCTATTGATACATAATATGACTGGTTATTTATAAAATAAATGATTTGATTTTCAAAATTTTACCGATAAAAGCGGTCACTACGGCCAGACCCGAAAGTCGTATGAATACGGATCACTCGACTACCTATTGAGTGTACTTTTATTTTATAACAATAATTCCAAAGTGCCCGCTATCCCACAAATGGGCATCATCTTTTAATTAAATTTTACTTATATTGTACTTTTATATGAATAATGATCATTTAACATATAAAAATATTTATTTCATGTTTATATAATTAGTATTTCATTGTATGGTATATTATCTCATTGTTATTATTAATTAAAATAGAATATTTTTAAGTTAATTAAATAAATTAATATATGCACATTTGACATTTGATATAATAATATCGGGTATTGAGTATATATTTTTGCTTAAAATATGAGTATATTTTAAAATTTAAATATAATACTGTAGTATAAAAACATTATAAAATAAATATTTTCATAACAATGATATCAAAAATTGAATTAAAAAGGTTTATATTAAACACATTACTATTGTTTAGATTTTTATACCAACCTATGAAATCAGTTCACTATACTTCTCATACGAAACCGTAACGACCGTAAAGTTAGATCCAAAGAGTAAATATAGACTACCGGCTATAACCGTATGCATAAACACCATATACAGGCCACGTGCATATAATTGGAGCCAATCATTGGCTAAACAATTATTATCATTGCAAAAGTACAATTATTATTTCAGTTGTAGTTATGCCGTCGCACAAAAAACCTGGAAGAAATGCAGCTTGGTATCTTCATATCACATGTCCATATTGACGGCTACGCGCAATATCTGTTGAACAGTATTATCCCGATGGGCGGCCGAACCCGAGCACTGGTATATACTTAACAAAACAACTTTATTTTTTACACCTATAATAGAGATTTCATGGAATAAGTATTTGATTAAAAGGAGTCAACTCTACGTTCAACTCCATTAACCCAACGAAAGGGTTCGCTATGTTTTTGATAAAAACTACATTATGATTAATGTAAGCGTTAGCGATAGGTTTACAGTAAAATATCGGAAAACAATAATTGACCAGAGCAATTTATATAATTATAATACATGTTTAATCAACCAAAATCGAGACGATTGTGTAAAAGAGTGCGTTCTTCGAGTATTTACAAAGAAATATTCCTCATTTTCATTTCGATTTCAAATATACCATGATGATTGTAAAAATAACACTATCATGGAGTATTCGTAGTCGCGCAACCTAAATTACAAATATGTGCAGAATATTGCGGGCGATTGCGTTAAAGAATGCAATGAACGCGAAGAATGTATTAATTCAAACGGAAATGTAATATATTATGACAAATACACTTCTACTCTAAAAGTATATCTACCGTCAGAGCCCGATATGGTATACGAAATATCATATAAAATGTCAATCGATGAGTACCTGTTGTTCTTGGGATCACTTGTGGGTAGAGTGACCAACCGTACAGGTTTGGCCTGTACAGTACAGGTTTTAGACAATCTGTTCAGTGTACAGGCAGGGGTCTCGCCTGTACTATATAATGTCCAGGCGAGAAATTGATAAAAATAAAATCAAAGTATTATACTTTTATAGCAATATTATTGATTTTCAATCTAAGTTACGCAATTTTCTTTTAATTTTGTCAAAATTGTAGTTGAAATACGTTTATATTTTCAATTTCAATTAATTTATCACGTCATAATATATACAATCCTATTTGTTCAGGAATGCGATGTATGGTGTGTACAAATTATGATTATCTATAATTATGCTCTGTCGAGAAAATTAGTGTCCAGGTGAGCGTACAGGGAAGTTTACTAAAATGTACAGGAATGTCTCGGAATATATGATGAAAGTATAGGAAATGTACAGGTTTCTCATTTTTCGAGTTGGTCACTCTACTTGTGGGCCTATGGTTTGGTGTATCGGTACTTATGTTCACTAATCTATTTATGGAATTATGTATTAAATATAAAGCAAAACTTTATAATAAATGCAAAATAAATAATAATAATAATGTTATAAATGTTACAAAGAATAATATAAAGCTATTCAGTGTAATTAATAAAAAGAGCTATATTCATGTTATAAGACCTAGAACAATCTGTACAAGCTAATCATGTAAATTAAAGTATGATTTATCTTAATTTAACTTAATGTAAAACATATTTCTTATACTCAAATCAGTATTTATATAAAATATATACTGTAATATTTTTGAAATTACAATTATCATCATGTTCTTAATATTAATTTGAAACAAAATGACAATTAATATTTGAACAAATTTTATTTTATAACTTATAAAAACACTGTTGATTTTTCATTGATTATTATTAAATTTGGACACTATGTTGTATGAATAAATTTTTATGAATTTATTAAACATGTATTTTATGGTCATGATAATTTTACAATAATTGTAAATAATTAATTATATTGTATTAATTATATTGTAATTAATTATTAATTAATATATTGGCTTATGGTCATGTTAAATATCCTGGACACACTTTTTGCTTCTAATTAAAGCAAACAAGCTACAAATATGGCTTTATTTTATTTAAGAAATTGCATCATTTGGTAATCTATGGGAAACCCATAATACACACTAGTATGCGAAAAATTCATTTTAATTAAATAAGTTTATTATTGCATTATTTTTGGGTCTTTCTATGTCCTGAAGCCAATTTCGTTTAATTTTATGTATTTTACCAGTATATGCATTATTAGTTAATAAAGCTTAGTTAATTGTTTTTTAAGTTAATTAACTAAATTATTATATGTTTTGATTAAATTTATTGAGAAATTTATAAGAGATTTCTTATTGGCCGAAACTACAATATAATGTTTGATATGATTACTTGAATATGCCAGTAATATTACACCTATTATATAAATATGCTAATTAAAATGTACTTTATTATCTATTTTTAGGCTCCGTTTATGATTAACGCCCAAAAATAAACGTTGATATAATAAAATTAATTAGGTACACATCTAAATTTTAATTTATCATATTCAATTGTCATATTAAGGCGTATATGGTAAATAATTTGCTTAATAAACAATATGCTAATTATTGTGGCTAATTAATGTAGTGTATTTTCTATTTTTGGACCCCATTTATGATTAACGCCTAGAAAATAAACACGGCAATAATAAAATTCATTATATTCAACTGAAAATTTTTATTGACAATATTCATTTGTTATATCACGTATATGGTAAATAATTTTTGAACATAATTAGAAATATTAATCTAATATTTCATTCTATTTATTTAATAAGTGTATCATGTTATTATTATCTTATAATAAATTAAATAATATAATAAATTATTTTATTAGAATAAATTAATATATGCACAATTGACATTTTAAGATATAGTCTTTGGCAATAAAGTTATAATTTATGAGTGAGAGAATTGTATACATTTTAATTTTGAATATATTTCATATACAGTATATTTATACGCAAAATCCCAATACTTTTATTTCATTTAAATATAATATTACAAATATTTCTCGAAAATATGTTTAAAAATTACTAAAAATGATACCAAAAATCACATTAAAAACTTTATATTAAACACATTACTATTGATTGGATTTTTATACCAAACCTATGAAATCAGTTTAATATACTTCTCATACAAAACCATAACTAGCGTAAAGTTTGATTCACAAAGTAAATTTAGTCTACCGGCTATAACCGTATGCAGCTTCTCCCAATATAGGCCATATGGATTTAATTGGAGCCAATCATTGGCTCAACAATTATTATCATTACAAAAGTACAATTATCAATATACGTGTCTTTATCTCGTTGCAATAAATACGTGGAGAGAATGCAATTTGGTTTCACCATATCATATGTCCAGATTAACAGCTTCTCACACAATCTGTTGGACAGTATTCTCCCGATGGGCGGCCGAACCCGAGCACCGGTATATACTAAATAAAACATCTATATTATTTCGACCGGAAATACATATTTCATTAAATAAAGACATGATTATAGGGGGTAATATTTACGTCCGACCCCATTATCCCAACGAACGACTTTGTTATGTTTTCGATAAAAGCTATATTCAAATTAATGTAAGCGTTTCCGATTGGGTTAGAGTAACATATCGTAAAACAATGATTGACCAACGTAATTTATATGATAATAATAAATGTCTAATCAACCAAGATCGAGATAATTGTGTAAAAAAGTGCGTTTTACGAGTATTTACAAAAAAAAATTCCTCATTTCCATTTTTCTTTTGTTAACTTCTGTCCGTCCGGTAATGACCAGGGATGAAGTGGTAGGTTAGGGTACGTGCGCTGTGGCCACTATCTTACGATAGGTCCGATAAATGGACACATATGCTCACAATTAACACAACTATTTATTAATAGACATTAACACATATTAGAGTACAGAGAGATATTGGGGAATATGGCGATTGCCATAGAGTTAGTATTGGGTATTGTTTCATTAAGTTTTACGTTACATTTCATATATTTCTGCATACAATCAATAATTAGTAATATTGGGTAATTAGATATCTGTATCGATAATTAGTATTGCATTTGCATATAATATTCATAACAATTAATGGCATATAATAGGTATTCAATTAGCATAACATTAATCATATATTAAGCAAATAATAGTAAATATAATATAATATTCATAGAAATACTGCATAAATCATAACAATCATTATATTTGCATCACTTTCAAATCTACCATGATGATTGTAACAATGCCAATACCATGGAGTTTTCGCAGCCGAATGCTCTACAAACCATATATTTGCAAAATATTACAAGTGATTGCATTAAGGAATGCAATGAACGCGAAGAATGTATACAACATTTCTATACCGTTAATTCAATGGGAAATGATATAGTTTATGACAAATTCACTTATACGCTTAGAGTAAATCTACCGTCAGAGCCCGATATGATATACGAAATATCATATAAAATGTCAATCTATGAGTACTTGTTGTTCATGGGATCACTTGTGGGCCTATGGTTTGGGTTATCGGTTCTCAGTTTCACTGATTTATTTATGGAATTATTTATTAAATATAAAGCAAAACTTTACAATAAATGGAAAATAAATAATAATGTTATTAATATCAATAACAATACAATGCTATTCACTGTAACAAATAGGAAACCAAATGTTCATTCAATGAGACCTAGAGCGATCAGTGCAACTTTATTTGCATACTAATTTTATTAAAATTATTGCATAATGTATCATGGTTTACCTAATTTAGACATATTTATTAAACACAAATATTTATGGGCAGGTCATCACTTCAGTTATAATATATGGGCCATATCATATGGCCCAAAAAAGAACCATATTATTAGAATATGTATAATAAAAAGTTATTATTTGTTTCATGTTTATATAATAGGCGTATTGTTATAATAATTATTATAAATTAAAAACAAATCAATAATAATTTAATTAAAATGAATATATTAATAGACTTTTATAAATGCAATTTATTATTAAAAAATAATTAATAAATATATTATATTTAATGTATTTTCAGTGCATGTATTATTGTTTTATGTTCAAATAGATTTGCAGAACTTAATACAAATAGTAGTATAGCACAACTCACAACACACTGTTGTATAGCCATTTGAACAGATAGTTGTGGCGGCCGGCGGTTACCACATATAAATGTTAGTTTAGGTGACGTGTTATAAACAATGCAAACTCTATGGAGAATAATTGCAAACCCAATTATACATGCTTTTCGGTCACTACATTTCCGCTCGCTTAAAACTGATTGCGAGAATAATGCAGTGACCAAATAGAGTTTATTCAACACTACTGTACTATTCTGTTAATGTAAAGGTATAAAAAGGTAATTCTTATTTATACATTCGTATATTTATATTTATATATTCGTATTTATATTATGCTTATAAATTATAATGTTAACAAAATGATACATGAATGTTATCATAAATATTATTATTATGTGTATATTATAAATTTATTACTATTTCATAATAAAATGATTAATTTAATTTAATATAACTTAACAGCAGCATTTAAAAAATATATAAATTAAAATATTTAAAATACAAAATCAAGTTGATAACATAAAATCTAAATCATTAAAATTAAACTTTATTTAATCATAAAATGCATGCATTGCTATAATTATAATCACAAATCCTATATTGAAATTCCAGAAACATTTAATGATTAAATTGCATTGAAATAGTATTAATGGTTTGAATTCTGTTATGACGTGAAAAGCGGTCGACAATTATTTTCATGAATTAGATTTTAATGACAGCGCGAGTCATAGC
>CAJPIZ010003949.1:0-10922 GCA_905368565.1 Medioppia subpectinata
TCTCTCTCTCTCTCTCTCTCTCTCTCTCTCTCTCCAAACATTAAAACTTTTAATGCAATTAATGAATAACTTATATCCCAATAAGACATGCAATGATTATCATGTTTTGTTCCCATTTATAGGAAATAATACATAAATTTATGATTTATCATAAATTATATCTCCAATTGTGTAAAACCAATAAATGTTTGTAAACAACGCTTAAACACTTATTTTTCCTGCAGTAATAGTTGAGTAAATTGTTTGACAATTGAATGTCTAAATATAGTGAGGAAGATATTTGCAGCTCAAAAAGGATTAAACCTTTTTATTAGAGGAAAATATGCACATTATTTGCATAACAATAAAAGTTTTGGTTATTTACGCATATTTTAGAGATATTATTATTGTTTTTATTTTCATTATTTAATATATTGGGCAATTGTTCCGGTTCGTAATACCGGTAAGGGTTGGGTAATGCCTTACCCAACCCTCACGACCACCCCTTACCCCTATGTCTGCACCAAAAAGGGAGCGAAAACTTCATCAAACGATATAAATTAGAAAATTCTTTCAGTCAATAGTTTACTGTCTGTGTGTTTCTCGAGTATTGATTTTTTTGGCGTAAAATTATTGTTAATTTTATTATTATTTTTGTTGGAAAAAACAAATATTTTTTCCCCTCACAAAAAGCGTATTCACAATACTTTATGATATTTTGTAAGAAACACAAGCAATTTAAATGAAAACAATTAATCATAGGTTTTCTACTTTACACAACATATACTATAATAAATAAGCACTACATTCACGATAAAATACAAAACGTATGAATACTCACCGATTAAAAGTATTTATAAATGATTTTTTCCCACTTTTGAGTTCATAATAATAATTGAAAAAATATAGATTGAAACGAGAATTACTCAAATCTCTGCCCAACGAAAAAATAATAATAAATACACAGCAAAATAAAAACCGTTTGACTTTTCATTGAAATTAATAATTTTTTAAAGTAAAACGACTCTCTCTCTCTCTCTCCCCTCTATCATATTCACTACTGTATGATATGATTGTGTGTTTGTGCTCTCACTTTTCACTCGCCTTAAACTTATACTTATAGTAAAATTTTTTGGGAAACGATTTTATATTACAAAATACAGTGTTTGTGAGGTTTAGAGTGAATGTGTATTCCGTGTTTTTTCTTTCGGTGAAATTGTACGGAAAAAGTGAAAACTTGTATAAACTCAACAAATATTGTGGAATTGAGAAAAATTTGAAATGAATGAACGATATCATTGACTCAACATATCATACAGTAGTGAATATGATAGAGGGGAGAGAGAGAGAGAGAGAGAGAGAGAGAGAGAGAATATTGAACAAAACTGTTGGGCACGCAATCCAAGGCTAGTTTAAGCTTAATTTAGAGGCATTTTAAGGCGTGTTATGTATAAAATAGCTCTACTTTTCTTCTTGTGAACCCAAATTCAAGAGCACTGAATGTTTTTGTTTCATTATATTATCGGATCACAGATGAGATGCCTATTGTATACTATGGTTAAGGAGTAAGTGGTTTCTCCCATATCTGATATAATCATAGCCTCTCTCTCTCTCTCTTCACTCATATACATTGTGAGTGTATTCAATGGTACGACTTATACCATACAATACAGGTATTAAAAACTTATGAAATAAAAGTGAAGTTTTTTTCTGATAATATAAACAAAAAAACAAAATATATCGCAAGTCTTCTAAACATTAGCACATTGTCTGCCGATGTATTAAATGTTGAATTATACTCTCGTTTAATACACTCGCCATAAGTCTTGCATTAAAGTAAGAATAAGAAAATATTTTGTTACGAAATTCATTCCCTCCTCTCATTCTCTTATATATATGAGTCACACCTCTCGTTAACTTTTAATATGAGAGAGAGAGAGAGAGAGAGAGAGAGAGGGAGAGAGAGGGAGAGAGAGATTTAGACTAAGTTTTTCATATGAAGAAGAAGTTGGTAATCAAGAAAAAAGAGACCAAAAGCCTGAATCTCTCGCTTATTCACTTGGGATAGATAGTGAGTACATATACAACATACACAACATATACCCAACACCTACTTATTTTCGGTTAAAAATGCAATTTTTTGGTTAATATTTTTTTCGGATACTTTTATTTCACTACAGAATATAACCTTACATTACATAAAACCATACTTTCCTATACAGGTATACATGATATAAAGCTTTGGTTCTCCGTATAAAAGGAGTGCCACATCTCAGCCATTATTACACAACACGGATGAGGCAAATGCCATAATAGAGACTCAATTAAATGGGTATACAGTATATTTTATATGAAACATTTTTTGTTGCATATATAAGATATAGTATTTTATAACAACAAGAAAAAAATCAAATCAAAATTATTATGATTTTTCCTCTCTCCTAAATACTCGTTGTGTTTCATAGCGCTGTGCTCTCTCTCTCTCTCTCTCTCTCTCTCTCTCCACGAAAATTGATTTATGAGATTAAGTTTTGAGTTAATGTTTCATTCAGTGAAATAACGCTGAGATTTTTTTTATGCCTAAACGCTGTCAGTGCGACAATTTTGCGCTAATCTCTGCCAAATCTGAGGCATACATACGGGTCAAGCAAGACATTGACTGCACATTTCAGTTTAGATAGTTTTATACACTTATATATACTGTACAGATGGGAGAGAGAGAGAGAGAGAGAGAGAATGGGAGAGAGATGTCTGTTCATTGACTACATGTCTGGATATTTCTAATTCTCTGCGATTGTTATGAGATCTTTGACTCCCAACCAAACATTCATATCAAAAATTGTATCACAAATAAAAAACAGTACATTAGAGGCGAGAATAGCGAGAGAGAGAGAGAGAGAGAGAGAGAGAGAAGTTTGAGTTCAGAGCCAATGACTATAATACTAGCCTTCGGGGATCTATGAGAGGGGCAATAAAGATAGCGATGGGTATATACCAGAGTAGATGAGGAGTTCTTGTGCCCACAAGTTGTCAGTGACTTAACGTAAAAGCTTTGGTAATACAGAGGAATGAATCCAAAAGAGAAGTTTAGACAACACTTGGCTTTATATACAAACACACAATCATATGGAAAGAACAGCCAAAATAAAAAGACATTAACGATTGGGCTCTTAAACTATGGGTTTTGTATTTTTGGGGATCAATGAGTACTAGCGATGAGATCATTGAGTGTGTGCTTTATGTCACAACACTGTCTCTCAATGTGTATTGAATTGTATATTGTATTGGATCGGGTAATAGCCTATTGGACGTGTGGGGGCCCACTATTACACTAATCAACCAAATAAAGTGTATTGTTTTTCCGGTAGAGTTAAACGACATTCAGTGTTTTGAATCGTCACCCGATTCTGTTTGAGCGCTGATTAGGAGTAGTTATGCGATCGGTGTTTGGCATAAATGCTATATTAGACACTATGTAATAGTTTGACTGCCTATTCACAGCCGTTTCCCCCTCTCAATTGCCCCCTCTATCATACTGGCAGTCCTGTCAACCATATGTCTGGGTCCTAACCATTTAGACACAACTGTTCGCTAACACTACCGACCACTCCATCACTTATATTATGGTATCAATGAATGGCAAATGTATATACAATTTTCACTCAATTGAGTCCTATTTATATTATTGAAAAATAGGTCTGTCTTTAGGAAGTAATGGATAGTCTGTTCGCAAGAATGGACTCGGAATTAGTGGAAGAATACAATTCTTATGTGTGTTTCGTTAACACAGAGAGAGAGAAATACAACTGAATAGAGACTGAAAGACAAACAATCGATGGAAAAGCTATTCGCGAATTAAACACGGATTCAATTTAAGTAAATAAAAATTAATTAAACAAACAAATGATTGCAGTGTTTGAAGTGAATATGTAGTGAATGTTTCGTAGAGAGAGAGAGAGAGAGAATCATTTGCGGAAATTAAAAAGAAAAATAACATAAAAATATTATAAGTTATTTTACGAGACATTTAAAAAATGCTAGAAAACTATTTCTCATGAATTGGAGATTCAATTAATCACACAATTGTAAGCCATTAGTTAAGAATGAGAGTCTAATTACTGTACATGTAATTTAAGAGAGCATTAAATAAGAGACTCAATTAAAAATATTTAGGGGAAAATAATTAGGTATTTGTTTCCTCGCAAATAGAGTGATTAGAAATAGGTTTCTGTGTTTAAGCAGTGATTTTTGAAATAACAAAACTTTAACGTTAAAGAAATATCCTTATCGTCGCTTAAAATTATGAAAAATACAATTCACTTGTTTTCAGCAAATGTTTGAAGAGTTGAGTTAATTTTCGGCTCACAAACTATATTATCGTTGATAATGTTATACATATCATAGGCATTACGTAAATAGGCTTTACTGTAGGCCTTTTTTCGTTATTATTATTATTAGTATTATTTTAAAACTTAATGTATGCATAAATTGGTGTACGAAATGAAATACCAGTCCATTATATTGTATACGCGAAGAATATTTGTGTGCGTTTAGTATATGAGAGCCGCTAATGACGTTGAGCTGAAGAGCTGATAGGTTTTGATGCAATGCTTGCATTCATAGATAAGAAGAGATCGCAACAGCAATATATAGCCCGCAACACAGGACTCAACAGACTATGGCATTCAATACCTACTAATACTTTGCCTAACACTCAGTTGTGTGTATTTTTGGTGTAATGTTTGTGAAAAATTAATTAAAACACACGCGAAAGGACTTATTTTGGGATTAAATAACTGAAAAGTGTTATGAATTTCTGATGATTCTGATGAGCCATAAATTGATGGCAAACACACTGTTAGACAACTGCTCTCTTCTCTAACTGCATAGGCTTTTAAAACTTTTTATTCTCTCTCTCTCTCTCTCTCTCTCCTCTATCATATTCACTACTGTATGATATGTTGAGTCAATGATATCGTTCATTCATTTCAAATTTTTCTCAATTCCACAATATTTGTTGAGTTTATACAAGTTTTCACTTTTTTCCGTACAATTTCACCGAAAAAAAAAACACAACACGGAATACACATTCACTCTAAACCTCACAAACACTGTATTTTGTAATATAAAATCGTTTCCCAAAAAATTTTACTATAAGTATAAGTTTAAGGCGAGTGAAAAGTGAGAGCACAAACACACAAAAAATATCTTTTCTGGAGGTCTTTTCAAAATATTATTAATCCTTAAAAATATTGATTTATGGCTTTTTACGCGACGGGAGAGCGAAAACATTGTTTCACAACATATACCCCCAGAAAAAAATAACGTCTCTCTCTCTCTCTCTCTCTCCTAACTATTATACATATCAACCAAAATGTTGTACATATTTTTCATCATCTGTATTTGTGTTGTATGGATATAAAAAATATATAAATTTTCACCTTATTTTATTATAAGGGTGTTTAAATCAAAATATTATTTCTATTCTCCCGGTCTGTGTGTTCACAGAGTATTTAAGACCTACTTATGCCATATCCTTATGCGTGAGTGTGTTGTATGTCTTATGTGTACACATCTTAAAGGCTGTGCATTGGCTGTGCTGTTCATTCCGGGCCACTCTTCCATCAGTTCCAGTGTGTCTACGGCTGCGAAGAGCTCCTGGATCTCACTTTTCACTCATAAGTGCCAAAACAATGCAAAACTGTTTTTTATATCCATATTTACTTATTTACGAAACACATTACAACCCGTGAACTCCTTGTGCCGAAAGTGTGTGTTTCACGCGTTTCAATAGGTTTTATAAATAAACTCATCGCCACTTCTCTCTCATGTCATAACTTAGAGCTCTGTTTATATAACTTTCAAAATATATATTTTGTTAAATATGTTATAAATTTTTAAAGCAAACTTAAACTTAACCCCTGGTATAACTGAAACAACAACAATTGATATATGGCTGACACCAGGCATTGAGTCTAATAATTCACTATCAAAAATGAATGCCTTTATTAAAAATTAAGGGGAAATCTGTTATGAATTTAGTATCAAAAGGATTTATTATAGAAATTAAACAATGAATTCGTATTAATAGTGAGTTGTTTTTAGAAGCAAAATAAATTTCCCTTTAATTTAGACATTTTCATAAGAAAATAGCTATTATTATACAGTAATAGACATCTCATGCCTATAGCGAAGGGAAGAAAACAATTTCCAAAATAACTTTTGTTTAAAAAACTCTTTTCTTTGAGAGACAATGACTGCAATTAAAACCATAAGAAAAAACTTTTAAAGATAATAATAATAAATAAATGTACTGTACGTTCGTTATACTGTATAAAATATATACCATAATATATCATATCATATCAAATGAATATTTAAAATACTAACGAATGTAATCATTATTAAATGTAATATACATTTCTGTGGGATTTTTGTGCTAACGATTTTCAATGGCATTATATTTTATACAATTCGCTCGCCTTATGGCCGACGAGCGAACACAATATCCCTAATCATAAGTCTTTAATTTTAATTTTTTGACTCTTATTATTATTATTTTAATAAATACTAAGCATTTGTTTTTCTTTTTGCTATTTCACTACCTTTCAAAATTAATATTATTTGCGACTCTCTCTCTCTCTCTCTCTCTCTCTCTCTCTCCTTCAGATGAATTACAGAAAAAATGTATTCATTTTTTGCAACCAAATTGAAAAATGTTATTTTTTTGGTTAATAAAATTGAATGCATCCAACTGTGCCTCTCGTATCAGATTAGCCAATGTGTTGAACACATGGAAATCTGCTTACGGTTTGATTTATTAACTATATATACCTTTATGTAACACATATATACATGATATATATAAGAAATTTTAATATATTTCTCCACCCCTTTAATTATCAGTCACTGATATAAATACATATAAAATATTTTTATGCACAAATGTATTACAAAATTTATTATTATTTTTTATTAATAATGTATTTTAATCAATAAATTATTACTTTTTCTTTCTCTATACATAATATAACACACGAAGAATTCATTGAGAAATTCGCTAATATATCAGTGATTTTCACTCCCCAGCCATCGACAGGAAATAGTTTTATTTTTTGTGTGTATTTTTAAGCAACGATTTCTATAACAGCGAAAGACAAGACGTAAATCAAGAAAACAAAAACCAAAAAACTAAACGTAAAACAAAACGAAAAGAAATATATAATTTTCAAAGCATTTTCTCTCTCTATTGAGAAACCACTTAATTCTCGATATATTCTCGAAAAATGTCAATCGAAAGTGACTTTTGTTTCACAGAATTATATTTATTTTAAACACAAGAAATTATATGTAGTTTTTTTGTATGAATAATATTTTCATTTCCAATTCACAGACAGAATATATTATAATATAAAACGAGTGAATATTTTTATGAATGAGTGAGAATTTAGGAGAAAGTATTTTTTGTGGTGTATTTTTTGTTGTTCATTGAGACTAACACTGAAATTACAACCTCTTTTGTAAACAAATAATCGCTTTAATGTATACACAACTATATTATTAACCTATTGTAAGATGAATCGTATAATTATACACAATTAAAATTAATTATTACTTTCGTCACTCCAAATATAATATTATACATAAAAATGTAAATTTATTTGCATTTTGATTTGCAATGCATTTACAATACATACATAATAATAGTAATAGTAAACCGACTATTCCTAACACTCTTCCTATCTCTCCGTCTGGTTATACCAAAATAAATTCACTTTCAATACACAAATTGTATTACATTTTTATTTATATATTCATAATTAATACAATCGATCACTAAAATTAAACGTTTGTCTCTTACAACAAAAAGTATAACTTATTAGCGGAGAAAAGCATTAAAACAAAACTAATAATGAGTTTTAAATATTAAAAACAGGAATATTTTGTTTTGAAAAACGCTTTTTGGCACAAATACTGGAGAAACTCGAATAAAAACAACAAAAATTTCAGAAATTTATTGCAATAATTTGGAAAATTTTTTATCAATTTTCAAAATCAAACTTCTTTTTCATCATTATATATATTATTATTATTTATTTTTTGTTGAGCTTTAATTTTATAATTTTCAATCGACTGAAACAGTAGTGTATCTAAACTATTAGCTAAACGAATGGGAGAAATATAAAAAACAATACAATAAAAATAACAAAACACTTTTGAAATATAATTTTTCTCTCGCTTTTTAATACCAAAACAATAAGTTTATTATCGAAAGAGAGAATATTAGGCGTAAAAGTCGATAATAATAACAATAATAACCATTAGTACAGTAGTATTGCTGGGAAATAAGCAAAACAAAACTCACAACAATTGATGGCAATTATTTAATTTGATTTATCGTTTTAATTGCTCTGATAAACAAAGCCAATTGCAATTGAATTGCATTTAAATTGCTGTCAAAATATGATAGTTTGCTCACATATCAGATAATCATTTGACGAATTTCTTGGCTATAAATCCATAAATTAAATACAAATCTATATGCATGACAGCCGACACACACCGTATTATAACACATATATATTATACATATTTAGGTATTTATAAATGCCTTTTTCGTCAGCTTTTCGATATACACGATAACATTAGAAGACACAGTGTTTTGCTTTTCTTCGCCAAACATTTTTGTTGTTTTTTCTCTCTCTGTATATAATTTTGTTGTTTCATTAGGAAAGAAGAAGACAGAGATCTATGTCTTAATTCCTTGAATGAATTTTATGCCCGAAAACGAAAAATTCATTTTCTACAACCCAATAGACATTTGAATATTTTAATAATTATTTTTTTGCGCAAATGGGAACGAAATGTGATTACGAAAAAAGTTATTATAATTATTATTTAAGAGCTTTTTATACATATAATAGTCGTTTCGTCGTTGAGTTGTCTTATTTTTTGTTTAGTTGTCTTTTCATTTGCGTTCAAACGCTAACAAAGACAACACATAAACTAACTCTTGGGTTTAGTTTCTTATTTCAAAATTTAATTTTTTTTCTTTCCTTCATTTGGAAATGAAAGGGAGAGAGAGAGAGAGAGAGAGAGAGAGAGAGAGAGATTTTTATTAAATTTTTTTTATTTTTTTACAGCTTTAAAATATAAATCTTAGTGTTTATAATAAATTTGCAATTTTAATACCAACACTACAAAAATTGTTATATATTTTAGATTGTTTTAATGGTTTTAAAAGTTGTTTCAAAGACTGTTTTGTATTTCATTCAGACCATTCTCGGGCACACATTTTTAGTGGGAAGTCATTGAAAGTTTGCTTAAAAGATAGTCAATTGTTGCCAATAATAATGACAAATATATCATTAAAATTATTATTTTGCTTATTAATAAATAATGAATTTTCTATTTTTAAAAAAAAATCTTTCAATTAATTATAAAATGCTCGCATATAACTTATAAACACTAAAATAAACAAAAAATATATAACAATTTTTGTAGTGTTGGTATTAAAATTGCAAATTTATTATAAACACTAAGATTTATATTTTAAAGCTGTAAAAAAATAAAAAAAATTTAATAAAAAAGTTTCTAAAAATATTTAGATTCAAAACTATGAAGAAAGAGATGTCAGTTGTGTTCACTACAGCGCCAACACTACCCGTACTAATCAATGCAGAGTTTGAATACAATGAATACATTTGATAGTGAATAAGTCTAACGTCACCTGTAGTTAAGGATTGAATATATTTTACTGATTACTTTCAATTTTAACAGTGATTTACTTTTAGAGATGTTTAAAAATTAACCAATAAATAATAAATGAATGTTTGGTAATATAAGCCATTTTAGGGGCTAATTCACTGTTATAATCGAAATCTATTAAAGTCGAAAGTGTCAAGATCAAATGTGTTAAAATCGAGCTATTTAACATTACAGTGTGCCGTTGCTAACAAAATCTTATGTTATAAAATCGCGGTCAAAACCGAATGTATACTGTATTGATTGTATCTGTAATCTGTATAGATTTTTTGGTTGACTGACAGGAAAGTGACTTTTTGGGCGAAAACTTATTTATGAATACATTTCATTCACTTAACCATTCGTGCGATACATTATTAGCTAATGGACAGCGTATTCACGCAAATCATTTGCTGATAACTAACCTGTTTTGTCCATTCTTTAAGATTATTATTACAATATTTCACAAAATTTAAATTGTAGTTTTAGTATTGTTTCAAAATGCGAAATTAATATTTTCATAAAGCATTTAATGTTATATTTAAGGCACATATATTGATAATAATTAAGATAACTTAATCACTGGTTTTTAGTAATTGTGCAAAATCTCTCCCGTTTATCACAATTTCTGTAAAAGAATAATGTGATAACTTATTCAACGTTATTTGATCTAAACATTTTATTAATATAATACAAAATTAATGTTGTCATCTTAAAATATTCTTGTTATTTAGTTTTTATGCTAGTTTATGTTACATTGTCTTTAGAATGCATTATCTGTATATGCGTTTATAACCTTACAATAGATTTTAATTGGATGTAAAACTTTTGTTATGAAAGATAATGTTTTAGAAAAACTGTATTTTTAATTAATTTTCAATTTTAATTATTTGAACAGAACTAAAGAAAAGGTTTAAATATATGATAATATTTATTTGATATATTCTTTGGAAATTGACAACAACTTGCATTATATTTTTATTACAAACCGTGTAAATGGTATGCCATTTGTAATGATATTATTTGTCCAAAAGTCTCGTTTATTGACACTTTAAGTGATATAATTTTATTGTAAGATATGTTTAGACAGACTATTATAGCATAATAAGTGTTATTATAATGTCTGCAGACAGACAAAGTGTTTGTAAGTAAAAATCTGTGTGTGTGTGTGTGTGTGTGTGTGTGTGTGTGTGTGTGTG
>CAJPIZ010003950.1:0-10921 GCA_905368565.1 Medioppia subpectinata
ATCTATAGACAATATATGCGTAAAACAGATAACCGATTATAAAACCCATCGGAAGGCATAGCAGTTGACGCAAAGCCGGGTATTTAGTACTGAAACACAACTTATAAACAAACGGACACTTCGTTTGGAAGTGATGTCCGATTTTGTCCAAAACCAACTCTAATTGATATCGAAATTTCATTTTTGTTAACTAAAGAGATATAAAACAAACTTTAAAATTGCGATAAATTGTGGTTTAGATAAACCAAAATTGAAATAAATTCAAATCAATTGAAAAACGAATTTATTGTTTAAATATTGTAATCATTTGTTTCTAAGTTTAAGTATTAATTAAATTCCAGTGTACTTTCATATCATAATTATTGTTGTCATTATTATTATCGGAGAAATTTTAAGTCAAATCTCGTGAAAATTGTAATAATTTTTGTTTTATAAATTGAAGCCTAAATGCATTCAAATTCAGTTTATTTTAACTTCAATACAAATAACATATACTGTTTGAAAATGTCTTTATTAATGTGTTATCTATTAATAGTATCACTCGTTTGTATCAGTCATCAGAGATCCATACGAAGTGATGATATTGTTGTCAGAAATCGTAATTATATTACTATTTATGTAACATTTTAAAACTAATAAAAACGTCTCTACTTTTTAATGGTTAAACTTTAGGATCAAACGTTGATTTGCGGTCAAATGACATAAATGACATTTACGGTAATTTTACAGTCAAACCCTTTAGCCTAAACAATGGCAAACATTTTGAAAATACAAATATAAATGATTTATTTTCAATATCACTATTAGTGTTGTTATATTTCATTGTCGGCTAAATCCTTAACAACTATTATAAAGTGTTATAATTGTAATAATTTATTGTTAAAACAAACAGTTATTTGAATTAAATTTGTAATATTAAAATCACGATCAATTCTCTATAAACAATGTTATTATTCTAGCATTAAATTGTTGGATAATTTTGAATACTATTTTTTGAGATACAAATCCGTTATTATTTTTTTGTATTTCAAAACTATTACAAAATACTGTTTGAAAATGTCTTCATTTGTATTTTATCTAATAATTGTGTCACTCATTGGGATCAGTCATCAAAGGTCTATACGAAGTGATATAATTTTGAGAAATGGTAAGATCTATGACAATAAATCCCAAACCAATCAACAGCTGATCCACTCCTTAATCATTAAACTTAAGGACCAAATGATTTGCGAACGAATGAAATCAATAGACAGAAAGTGAAGTCATTTAGTCTAAACACTGGCAAACATTTCGGTGACATTTATCTCAAAATCCATGTCTTTTATGACAACAGTTTATCCATTCGTTTCAATGATAAGAAAGAGTTGACAACATTTATCTCAGCGCTAATCTATGCGACAGAAATATATTATAACAGAGAAAACATGAAAACTGTGGCCAATTTCAGGCTTAAAGTGATTGGTTTGAGTGAAATTGATGTCACAAATGGTAGTCATTATATCGACACCAGTAGTTATTTGACCGCTTTCTGTGAACATCAAAAGCCATTGCGGGCAAAAGCCAACATCACATGGGATATCGCACTACTATTGACCGGGTATTCAATTGGGGTTTGCTTTAAAACCAGTATTTAATTAATTAATTTGTTTATTATTTCAGTCAAAACGTGTGGTCAAAGGATAATAAGAAATTGGACGAGGATTTGGGTAATTAATAATTACTAATTATATACTAATCATTGAAAATACAATTAAATGTTCACGTTTTAGGTCTGGCCTTTACGCGGACCATATGTGGTAACAGCGCGTGTGCTTTGGTTAAGACCAGAGAACTGACAGCACCGGCCACTATAGCTCATGAAATGGGCCACAAGTACTAATGACCACGTTTTAGGTCTGGCCTTTACGCGGACCATATGTGGTAACAGCGCGTGTGCTTTGGTTAAGACCAGAGAACTGACAGCACCGGCCACTATAGCTCATGAAATGGGCCACAAGTACTGGTCATTCAATTAGCGATTAAAACAATTGTTATAATTTTAAATTTAATTTTTTAACTAAAAGTCTTGGTTTGGATCATGATGGAGAGGGTAAACTGGTCAGTTGTGCCGATAATATACATATAATGGCTCCCAAACAAAGTATCGGACGACTGTCCCAATGGTCCGACTGTAGTGTCAATCAAATGAGAGAACAATTTGAAAACATTACGTTTGTTTCAATGGGAATGTGTTTTATAGAAATTATAATCACTTTTTACTTTGTTTTATAAAAATTAGTGCCAAATGTTTGACAGAACTGCAAAAACCGGCGCAAACACTGTCACCACAGTTTGATTTCTCAAACAAAGCACTTCCCGGTGTTATTTGGCCGGTTGACCATCAGTGCAGATTCAGTTGGGGAATCAAATACCAGGCCATCACATCCAAACCCTATCAGGTATGCTATGGTTAAATGATGGCTTGAATTGATTATGGTTTTAATGGCAACTGTTGTCTCAGGATATATGCTATTCATTGCATTGCCGGGCAATTAATGAATGGTTTGAATCGGATTTAGGGTATGCGGCGTTTGAGGGCACTCTTTGTGGCACTAAAATGATTAACAATATTGATGTCAAACATTATTGCCGTTCAGACGTCTGTTCAGATGTCGTGACATAAATATTATCACAAACTTATTTATTTTATTTATTCATATTTTGATATTAATTAATATTATATCAATTCAATTAACACTAATATTCATTTAATTGAACACAACTTTTGTGTTGAAATAAAACATTTACTATTTTTGACAAACATTTCTTCGATTAATGAAATTACAAAAAAAAATCTCTTATTTAAATGAAAGTTATTTTTTATATTGAAATAAATGTTTTTTTAATTAATAGTTTTATATGCAATTAGTAGTGATTATCCGTCACAATATTTGCCACAATTTTCTTCATTACATTTAAATCGCTTTTCCTTCGAATGACCGCAACTTTTGTGTTGAAATAAATATAATTTTGTTGTAAAACTTTTGTTACAATCATTGAAATCACAAACAAACCTTAATTTTTGGGCTTTCTCAACTGGCCTTTCACCCACTTGTTGAAATCCCTCTTGGTGGCCGGTGACTGGCCGTTATACCATGCCCCCTTCACGTGGTACTCAATTAAGCCGTACTTAACGGTAAAGTGCACGAAGTCGTGATAATACCGGTAGTAGTAGAGCCCTGTCTGTACGACAACGATATAAACATTTAAATTTTCAAACATTATTAATGTAATCAAATGAACACAACTTTTGTGTTTAAATAAATGTTGTTTTGTTATAAAACTTTTGTTACAAACAATAAAATCACAAACAAATGGTTTTTCTCCCGAATGTATGCATTTGTGTTGAATTAGATTTCGTTTATCAGTTAAACTTTTGTCACAATTTTCTTCATAACATTTGAATTTTCTTTCATTCAAATGAACTCAAGTTTTGTTTCGAAATAAATATGATTTTTGTACAAAACTTTTATCAAAATATCTGATTTAAATGAACAATATTTTTGTGTCTAATTAAATATGATTTCTGTTTAAAACTTTTGTTGCAATCATTGAAATCTCACATAAATTGTCTTATATTTGAATGAATTAATTGATGTCTATTTAAATCACTTTTTCGTTTTGTCTTATATTTACAATCAGTCCAAAGACAGTGAAAATACTTATAATTATGAATTATGTAATTAATTGAAAGCAATGTTTGTCTGATTTTGAATGGTATGCAATACCTGGATGTCTCCGCCAAACTCTTCGTGGCAAACCGCGACATTCCAGGAGAGACTGTAAGTATCATTCATATGATCACCCAAACGCTTCCAGAAGTAAGTGAGCCGACGATCTTCGTGTTTGGCCGCCCACTGGCCGTCGGTTAGCATTGTTTGGATCGACTTTTCCAATGCCAACCGCTTGTCACGTGTGAACGTGTCGGACCACGTCCTCCAAAGCACCACCACATCAGACATCCCTCTCTCTGTACATACAATTAAATCACATTTAAATGGTTTTTCTCCCGAATGTATGCGTTTGTGTTCATTTAGATATGATTTTTAAACAAAACTTTTGCCACAATTTTCTTCATTACATTTGAACCGCTTTTCATTCAAATGAATACAACTTTTGTGTTGAAATAAATGGGAATTTTTATGCAAAACTTTTATTATAATTATTTAACTCATAATTTTCTCCACAAATCATAATTAAATCTTTATTTAAATGAAATTAACAATAAATAACAATAAATTCAATTCAAATATTTTCTATTTGTGTTCATTAGATAGTGATTTCCATTTATAACTTTCATTGCAATCATTGAAATCACATTTAAATAGTCTTATATTTTAATAAATTATTTGATGTGTTTTTAATTCAAATGTTTATTTTCTCTTAAATTCACAATTAGTCCAAAAATAGTTAAAATACTTGTTATTAATTAAATTAAATGTTTGACTGATTTTGAATGTTTTGCGTTTAATTGTTTGATTGAAATGTAAATCCAAATGATTTAGTCATTTAAACGTTTCATTCAAAACACTATTATTTGTATACAAAATACATTGCATTTTGTCTATCGTTTTGCTAAAAATCGTCATTTCATTAAATCAAACACTCATTAATTGTGAACCCATTTTATTAATTAATTTAAACACTTATTAATTATTTAAAATTAATATTAAATTATAAACTGAATATTAAATCTTACTTTTAATGATATAAAATACTTTTAATTCACACCAAATGTCTCTTCAAGTCCTAAACTATAGATAAATCAAAGTTTAATCAATTAATTAAACGTTTAAATAATTTATAACATTTAAAATACCGTCGATTATGACCTGCACTTAACAAATAAATTGTTACAACAATTTATTTAATGTTAAAAATGCTTAATTTAATTGAAAAACTCAATTTTCACACAAAACACAAACTTTTGCTTCAATTAATAGACACAATGTGTGAAACCAATGCTTTGGACACAAACTTTAAAATGGCTGTCAGTGTTAGTTATAATTGTAGTTTACGTCACATTACGTAACGTAATATGTCATGACGTCACAGGACACCGCCCACCAGCCCTAACCAGACCTTATTAACACTATTTTGAAAATTATTTGACAGTACTTTTATATAAATTCAAATGTCAGTCAAAATTTTATTAAATTTCGCAAAAATTATTTATTATGTGTTAAAACAATTTTACTTAATCTGCAATTAAATTATTACAATCATTGAATTCACATTTAAATGGTTTTTCTCCCGAATGAATGGGTTTGTGTGCAGTTGTAGTCAGAGTTGAGTTATTTGCAAAACTTTTGCCACAATTTTCTTCATTACATTTAAATTTACTTTCATTTAATTGAACACAACTTTTGTGTTCGAGTAATGTGTCATTTCTTTTATAACTATTATTACAATTATTATAATTGCATTTAAATTGTTTAATATTTGAATGAATTAATTGATGTCTTTCTAAATCGCTTTTCTTTAATGCATTAAATTGACAATTAGTCCAAAGACATGAAAATACTTACTATTATTATAATTGTTATTAATATCAATAATATTATCACTTATTTTGAAGTTTTGCAATAAATAATAGTTTGATTAAAATGTATGTAAAAATAGTTGAATAATTCAATGTTTTCATACAAAACACTATAATTAGTATTTAAAATAAACTGAAATGAGTGTAACTTTAGGCACAAAGTGTTGATTGCTTTGAATTGTCGTAACATTTAATGGTTTGTAATGTCTTTGTGAGTGATTTGATTGATTTGATGCCACGTTTGGCTGTCGTTGTCTTCGGTGGCCATCACTTCATCGACTCGGAGATTGTGTCCACACATGTGTCCACACTTTGATCAAGACTTAACTACTCATTCAAAATTAATTGTGAAAACAGGAAAACTCAATTGAATACAATTTTAACAAATGGTTTTCAGACAAAATAGCAATAATACATTTTAAAAATTTCAAATTATAAACAATAAGCTAACATAACAATGAAAATTTTGAAAAATACCATTTATTTAACAATATATAAAATTAAATAAATTTTGAAAACGCAATTTTTACAAGATATTTTTGACATATATTTTATTCGCATCACCAGAATTGTGGTTAAAGTATAACTTTTGCTATAAACCTTGTTTCAGCCATAACATGCTTTAACAAATATATCGATAATTGTATTATAAATTCATTATTATTATTATTTTAATATTATCTAATACTGTGTAATAATAATTAGTATTTTTATGGCATTTATTAAACCAAAAATCTATTGTCAACCCATAGTTACAAATACAAAGATCTTTTATAACAGACAAAGTATTAAAAACTATATTCAGTACAAGAAATGCAAAACTATTTTAATTTAGTTTTTGTCAAAGTCTGTCAGTTTGTGTCTTAAGGGATCAGTTATGGACAAAAGGAGGTCAGCGTTCGTGCAATCGGTCACCGATTCATTCAATTATTACTTACATTTCAGAATCAAAGGTATTTTAGGTAGGGTGACCAACTGTTCTTTTTTCCCGGGACAAGTCCCTGTTTGGTACATTTTATCCTGGTGGAGTTTTCACATGAATCATTGAGCGTCCCGGGGAAAATGGCATGTTACCTAAAATGTCCCTGTGGAAATTATGAATAGTCCAGCAATGTTCCGGAATTTTTAATTATTTTTTATGAAATGTCCCGGTTTTAAAAATTTGGAGTTGGTCACTCTAATTTTAGGCCACAAAACTGACCGCAAGTTTTCCACGTCTTACACAACAATCGGTTACTTTCGGCAAAAGAAAGCCGTCTATAAGTTCCTACAGTCGCCGACCGGACCACTCGGTCGCGCCTATCATAACGTTGTCATCACTTTAATAATCGTATGTCTGTTAATGACAATCATTTCCACATTCAATGGTTAGTAAAATCATTGAAAAAATTAATAACAAATCAAATGTTGATTGACTTATATTTTCAAAGTTTTCAAATTCATTACCGATGGCCTGGAGTTTGGGGTCGATATACTTGTAGTGTTTGTATATGTGATAGAGTTTGGTCTAAGGCTATGGTCGTCGACGTGTGTGTCTCGGTATCGGCACTGGAGGGGACGGCTGGTGTTTATCGCACACCCGTTCCGTGTGATTGACATCGTTGTGATCGTCACCTCAATCCTAATGACCATATTTTATATTACAAACCAATACTCAAACAAATGGTTTATTAATATTAGATTCTTTCATACATTCAAATTGGTTAGACTTCAGCACCGTTTCAAGCCGTGGGATGTATTGGCTTCAGTATTGCGGACACAACGCACCCAACTGTACATAAGTATGTGTTTTAAACACATTTCAAACTATTATGTAATTTAGTTTAAACTTGATTTACCGGTACATAAAACCCAAAGCGTTATACATCTCATTCCTGGCACTACTCTTCACATCATTTCTCATATATTATGTGGAAAGGGATGCGAACCCTATGTTTAACAATATGGGCCAAAGTCTGTGGTATACTATCATCACATTTTGCACAATCGGTATGAAAGTGAGCCATACATTTCCAATATAACCATGGTCGTGCTTGTTCCTGTTTGTACATTAAGGTTATGGCGATATCTATCCGCAGACAACACTCGGTAAACTATTGGCCAGTATTTGCGCGGCTATTGGCGTCTCATTATTTGCATTACCCGCCGGTATATTAGGTGTTGGACTCGCCTTAAAGGTGTCAAACCTATCGTTATATTAAAATTATTAATTAAATTGACATTTATGTAAAAAATATATCAATTATTTATTACAATTATTATTTAACTACAGATTGAAGAACAGCAACGGCTCCGACAGATGGTTAAGCGTCGGATACCGGCGTTTGTATTGACTAATATTATACAATAATAAAATATAATTAAAATGTGATTAAAAATTTAGGGCAAAACTAATACAAAGCAAATGGAGATATCATCGCTTCGACAGACACTTTACACTCATGAGTGTTGGCGTCCGTAAAGCGGGCTTTCAATGGCGGGCCGTATCGGGCGATCAGAGTCCACACCCGGGTCTCAACGAAGCCATTTGGATGCGATTCGCGCTGAAGACCACACTATTGGCCGCGCGAAGACGTTTCGGACAATCATTAAAGCCATACGACGTGAAGGATGTGTTGGAACAGTACTCTTCAGGTCATACGGAAATGTTGGCCAAAGTTAAGCAAATCTATAACAGAGTCACTGGTTTTGAAAGTATGGCTGAGAATGGCTTCAAATGTCAACTCGAGTCCAAAAATGTGTTAATCTATCGCTTGTCTAAAGTGGAGGACGGCTTACGAGACACTCAAAACATATTGAATCAAATTCTTAACATTCAAACAGAAAATAAGGTTTTATATGAAAATATGTGGCAATACTTGCAATCAAATAGCAGTGGAAGTGATGTTAATGTTTAATAATTCAATAACTATTGGAGTAATGTCGAGGATTTAATTTATATTCAATTTAATTTGAGCTTGGTTAACCAGTTTTGAATTATTTGTGATAAAATACATTTTTCAAAAAGTTGGGTCACAATAAAAAAAACATTAAAAATACGAAACATTTTTTAAAATTAATTTTGTAAATTTAATTGAACTTTTATTTATGACATATTTAAGTTGTCATAAATTGTGAGCTTATATCAAGTTAAAATTATACTAAATCACACTGTCATATAGTAATTGTACCATGTTGTCAATTTAAAATAAATAATTTAAATTATATATAAATTACAATGTAACTGCAATGCTACACTTTAACATGGGTTGGAAAATAGATTTAGGCAGTTATTTTAAAAAGGGGGCTAAATTCAATTAGGGGTAAATTAAAAATAATTTCTAACATAATTCATAAACCTCGATAAATGCTAGTTAATTTGATATACATAATAGCCATTTGAATTAACCATGTTTAAAATAGTTGAAATTTTATAGTGCGGATTTGTCTGCCTCAAGTTTTGTAAATACATCTAAATATAATTGTACTTTGAGATCTTATAAATAACCTTGTTAAGTTTGCTAATAGTTTGCATAATTAGCATAATCTTCAGTTTGTTTGCCGATAAAAATGTGTATACTATTAATAAAAATGCTTAATCTCTGTGTTTTGCGATAACAAGTGATAAAATGTAAAAATAGTTTTGATAATAAATATTTGAATTGAACAGCAAATTAAATATAAACAAGATTTAAATCCCCAAAACTTAGCCACCTTTTCCGAAAAAGTAATTTGAAAATTAACTAAAGTTTAAAAATTCTCAGACTACAGTAGGAAAAACTAAAATGATCATGATAACAATGTACAATATCCATTTAGCACATGCACTTTCAATACAGTAATAGTTTGCTAAAAATCAGTTCAATTTATAACAGGATGAGAGTTGGTTTGGGGTATTGATGGATGAGAGAGGGGGTCAAAGCGTAATTATAGACCACAATTTGAGGTGAATTGTGGTCTAAATAAAAGTTCAAATCGCTATTAAAATGTTTAAAACACGTCCACAGAAACCACACAAAGACTGGTTTCCGCAACACAAGTGTCGGCACAAGTGGTGCACAAAAAACACTGCATTAGTATTATTTACAAGTGGTTTGTATTGAGCGCCACATCACGTGATCTCTGCCTACCATTCAATAGGAGAGCGTTTTTCACACATTTTGTTGTGTTTTGTGTTTTTCTTTGCATTGATTTGTATTTTTCAAAACCAAAACAAATGAGTAAATCGTTTGTCTCAATGAAAGCCGTGATTAAGTGAAGATAATAAGGAAGCCATGGATCAGCTGACGATCGTTCGCGAGTTCGCGTCGTTGGCGCCGGTGATGGCGGACCGGGAGCTGTGCCGACGCGTGCGACTGTTGGCCGCCTTCGGGTTCAACGGCTCGGAAGTGCTGTTCGTGACGGCGGAGGACAACGCCTACTGTTTCGGCCCCAATAGGTTCGGGTGTCTCGGACTGGGCATCGATGCCGACACACCGGTCGACGCGCCCCGACTTAACCGCCATCTGTCGGGCGTTCAGTTGGCGAACCTCTACTACGGCTTCGGCCACTGTATTGGACTGACAGCGTGTGGACAGCTGTACGCGTGGGGCGAGAATACGTACGGCCAGTTGGGTATCGGCTCTTTCGAGACCACACCGACGCCTGTAGTGATCACCGCCTTCACGAAGAAGCGAGTGGTGGACATCACGTGCGGTAATAGGCATACACTGGCGCTGACGAGCGATGGTCTTGTGTACGGCTGGGGCCGCAACACGTTTGGCCAGATCGGCGACGGCACGTGGTGTTGGCGCCAATGGCCGACTCCCGTCTCTATTGACGAGCCAATCAGCGCCATATCGTGCGGTAAATGCCATTCACTCGCCCTCTCGACGGCCGGCCGGCTCTACGTGTGGGGTCTCAACGATTTCGGCCAATTGGGTCGACACAGAGATAACGATATGAAACACTTCGCCGACGGACGCGTCAAAGAGCGGGCGTTCGGCGAGTGTCCGGAACCGGTGGACGGCTTTGAAGACACTGTCGTCCGAAAGGCGTGTTGCGGACCAAATCACACGCTTATGCTCACCGCTGAGGGAGATATCTATGCGTTCGGTTTCAACGATTTCGGTCAGATTGGGAACGGCTGTCACGACAACCAATACACGCCACTGAAGGTCGACGCGGAGACCAAATTCAAAGACATTGTCGCGCATTACGACAATAACCTGTCGATCGGTGTCTCAGTGGACGACAAGTACTGGGTTTGGGGTTTCAATTACAAGAAGAAAAAGATCTCAAAGCCTTACAATGTGAGCAAATGGACGGCCAGTTATACTCTGGTCGACGTTTTCGCCCGGTATTCAGGAATCAGCAAAACTT
>CAJPIZ010003951.1:0-10921 GCA_905368565.1 Medioppia subpectinata
CGGCGTTTATGCACTTCAGGGACGGCGACCCAAAATGGAGGACAAGTTTACGTACGTTAACGACAGTCAACGCCTCGGCATCGAGTACTGGGCTGTCTTTGACGGACACGGAGGAGATGTGAGTCTAGTTTGCATTTTCTCTTATCTTAACGTTAGATTATTAACACATTATATGTGTATGTCTTGTGGTATAAAATGTGGGATCAGATGAGTTTAAAGTGCATTAGTCGTAACAAAAGTGTTGCACTTGTCATACATATGGTATGTCATGTCAGTCATCATCACTTCCCATTTGAACCACAAAAGGATCAGATTATCACTTATTTGTTTGCCGCGAGTCTCTACTATCACTCTATATTGAGTTACAGCTCACATAGACTTTGACTTAACTTTTCCATTCATTTCCCATTGAATATGTTTCCATCAATTGTTTGATTGGTTTAAACATAATTATGTCAATTGTTTTATATATTAAATATTTTATTAATTCACTAAAAGTGATGTCATATACAAAATAAGCGTTAAATTATGTGTTAACATAATTTGCATTTAAATAGCTATACCTCAACATAGCATTGAGACGTGTATTTATTTTACATTAAAAGTCAATAGGTTTCGTGTTTTTGTCAGATTTTTTGTCCATAAGTTAAATGACAAACACATAAGTATTTATAACTTTTATAAAAGCAATAAAACCGGTATTTTATGGTTTATTAGAAACGATTAGTTACTAATAAAGTGTGAAATTGTTGTCCCAAACAGAGCGCCGCTATCTTTGTTGAGTCCAAGTTATATAAAGCTATCCATAGGAGAGATGGCATTACGTGACCAACCCTTCCAACAGTTCCGGAGTATTTGAAGTGCGAAACGTTGCGACCAATGAATTGGCAGAAAACGGTCGCTTTGTTGTCCGAAACAATACAACATTTGCCGATACATTGAGTTTCCATACGGACGACACGGGAAGACTGGTCTACGAATCGGGAAATTATATTAAATTTTATCAAATCTTTGGCGAAAAGAATCCATTTTCTATACGACAACAGTTTGAAATGAAAGTTAGGTTTAATGACAAGAATGGGGTAAATAATGGCACCGAAATCACAAGAAGAGTTAACGCTCGACGCGAAGCAAAGAAAAATATTTGTTACGCCGAAAAATCTTGGGTTTTTATATTTTTTTTGAAATTTAATATAAAGATATTGCGATAAACTATTAATTTTAATATTTACAAAAGTATTGTAAAGCCTTTAAAGTATACTGTATATATTGCTTTAAATTAGCGCAAAATTTTAGCCACACATTTTGAGAATGAATTGGATATGTATTCAATTTTGGAAACCAATACTCAATTGGGTAACCAGAAGAATAACGGAATGATCACTATTTGCGATAACAATACTGGAGAGATATTACATGAGATTTCGTTAGGACTTACACTCAATGAAGTATTTGATGTTATATTTTTTGATTAATCAAACAAAGAAATTGTTACCATATGTTAAAATCTAATTCATTGAATAGCACTCAGACTATGAATTAATTATGGATTTGGACACAATTATTATTACATATCATGAATATATGAATGCGATGGCAAGTCCGGTAAATAAGTATTACTGTCATATCTTCAGAATGACCAGGGATTCAGACATTAATTTACTAAAGTATACACCAATTAATATATAATAAACTATTGATTTTCTCATATTTGATCTCATATTAGAGCCAATCCTAACGATGGATAAAAAGACTCGAAGGAATCGGACGAATATAATACAAAAATATTAATGATTTTATTTCAATATTGAATTCCAGTTCCTAAATTTTTTATTCATTTTAATTTAATGTTATTAATGTATGTATGCTTATATTTAAATATATTAAAGTGTAAAATGCCAAATTAAATGTGTGCATTTGTAATCATAAATATAACAATGATTGACATTAAATTGAAAATATACAACAATTGTCTCATTGGATATCAACTGAAGTGCGAGTATTGGCTTAAAGTTGAAGTGAAGGTCTTTCCCAACACTCGACGCGATAACAGGTTTTAGGTTTTCATTCAAACTTTTAAAGTTTTGTTTGCGATTACGAAATACATATCCATTGCAAAAGTATTCAATCAAAACATCATTTAAAACTATTGTTTTATTCCTTCGGTTATAGTATTTGTAAATTTAATTAATTTCATAATTAATTTGAATGAATTGATAATAATTAATGAATAGTTTTAATAATATTTGAAAATTTTGATTTTGATCCAAAATGAGTGCATTTTATGGAAAATATCGTGAATTGAATATCATTTCAAAGTAAATCAAACTTTGATTTCTAATGAATTAATTTATATTTGAAATATATTTTTGACAATTTGTAGACAATTAGGACTCAAATTAAATTTGTCGAAGAGATGGGTGTCGAGGATGTCGTCGACGGCCGGCAAAGAATCAGCCAAAACGCGTCCATTGAATCGGGTTTTGATCGCAAATCGCGGAGAGATTGCCATAAGAGTGATGAAGAGTGCGAAACGATTGGGTCTTCAGACGATTGCCGTCTATTCGGATGCGGACGCGAACGCAATGCACACCCGAATGGCTGACCACAGCTATCACATCGGATCCTCGCCTTCCTCTCAGAGCTATTTAGACAAACAGAAGATAATAGACGTCGCGATCGCATCCAATGCCTGTGCAATACATCCCGGATATGGCTTTCTGTCCGAAAATGTAGAGTTCGCCGAAATGTGTGCCAAAAATGACATCATATTTATCGGACCAAAAGCCGATGCCATCAGAGATATGGGCATTAAGTCGACATCAAAAACCATTATGTCTGCTGCAGGCGTTCCAGTGGTTCCCGGATATCACGGAGATATACAAGAAGACAAGTATCTGTTAGAAGAAGCTATAAAAATAGGGTTTCCTGTTATGATAAAGGCTGTGAGGGGTGGCGGCGGCAAAGGTATGCGAATCTCTTTGAATCAAAACGATTTCATACAAGACTTAGAGTCGGCCCGAAGAGAGGCAATGAAATCATTTGGCGACCAATCAATGCTCATCGAAAAGTTTGTGTCCAATCCGCGACACATCGAGGTTCAAGTGTTTGGCGATTCGCTGGGAAATTATGTTTACCTCTTCGAGAGAGACTGTTCTGTCCAACGGAGACATCAGAAGATCATCGAAGAAGCGCCGGCACCGCATATCACAGAAGAGATCAGACGTGAGTTGGGAACGGCTGCCGTCAGGGCGGCGAAGGCTGTCAACTATTTGGGCGCCGGAACTGTTGAGTTCATATACGATCCCAAAGATTCAAAGTTTTATTTTATGGAAATGAATACTCGCTTACAAGTGGAACATCCGGTCACTGAAATGATTTCGGGAACCGATTTAGTCGAGTGGCAGCTGAGGGTCGCCGCCGGACACGAGTTGCCACTAAAACAGGAAGAGTTGAAACTCAACGGACACTCGTTTGAAGCGCGCATTTACGCTGAAGACCCCGAAAATAACTTCATGCCCGGCGCCGGACCTCTTGTGCGTCTGGAAACACCAGTTCCCACGTCTGATGTGCGGATAGAGACCGGTGTTAGGTCTGGCGATGAGGTGTCCGTCCATTACGACCCGATGATTGCAAAACTGGTGGTTTGGGGACACAATAGAGAGACGGCATTAAGAAAATTGCGACAATCGTTAACGCAATACAATATCGTTGGCCTCAAAACAAATGTTGACTTTTTGTTAAGGCTTTCAAATCATTCAGAATTTCAAAGCGGAAACGTTTACACGAACTTCATTGAAGACCATCACAAAGAGCTGTTCCCAACCACTGATACCTCACCGGACATCATGTGCTCCGGAGTTATCGCTCTAATACTCAATGAGAAACTCAGTCAAACCAACAGAAACAATGTCTCATCGGAACCGTTCTCTCCGTTCAATATCTGTGATGACAAACGTCTTCATGAAGTGCCAGTCTTTCGGTTCTTTGAATTAATCGATTCCAACAATAAATCTCATGAAATTAAAGTTGATTTCAATGCCAATCAAACGTTTAATATCAAAGTGGGAAACGATGTCTTCAGTAATATTAGCGCAGAATATGAACCAAAAGATAACGAATTGAGTGTAGAAATGAATGGCATTCGAACCAAACAAAGAGTTCTCATCACCGATAATATGGTCTCCATTTTCACAAGAGATGGTTCCCATAGTTTCGAGACAAAAGTTCCCGACTATTTGAAGACACAATCTGTGGATTCGGTGACCGATTCGCGCACAGTATGCGCGCCAATGCCGGGAGTGATCGACAAAATACTTGTGTCTGAGAATCAAAGTGTGAAAAGTGGTGATAATCTGGTGGTTATGACCGCAATGAAGATGGAGTACGTCATCAAAGCCAACACAGACGCAGTGGTCGACAAACTATTGTATAAAGCGGGAGATAATGTGCCAAAAGGTGCACAACTTCTTAGCTATAAATAACAAAAAAGTTAATAAATCACTCGTTTATAGGTTTTGTTTATTTGTTTTCAATATTTTGTTATATTTTTAACTTTCGTTTGAAATAAACATCAATTTTTCGCTGATTTAATCTCAAAATTGTTTCTCAAATTTATAATAAATTCATATAAACTAAACAACAAAACATTTAAACAAAGAAAATGTTGAGAAAACATAAAAGTTAACGAAGTGTCTGACAAAACGAATGCATATAAACTCCAAATAATAATAATAATAATGAAATTAATAATAAATTAAGACTAAAGACAATGAAATGAAATAATTCATAGAAAAGTTCGGATTTGACTTTTAATTGACTTTTTTGGACGGTTTTTATAAATAATTAGGAAATCGATATGTCGTCGACATTGGAGTCAAATATAACCAAAATGACGGTTATGTTGTCAACGGATCCGCGTCTGTATGACTCGAGAACTAGACTTTTGGCCACTTCGTGGGCCGTATGAACGCTTGTATTGCTTTGTTTGACTCTTAGGAGACACTCTTTGGCATAAGTGACTGCATCCTCGTTAGTGAAGGCATCCCAGAGGCCATCACTCGCCAGAATCATGAACTTCGGCTCAATATCGTTCAGATCGAAGGTCAGAATATCCGGTTCGGCGATCACCAGATTCGTGTCCTTCAATGGGTAGTCACCCATCGCTCGAGATGTGGCCAAAATGCCGGCCACTCTCCACACGCCATTGAATTTGATGAAACCTCCGGCTTCTTTGATGCGTTTGTGCTCTTTTATCTATACATTGGTTAACACATTATTCAACAATCAATTAATACAATCAATAAACAGAGTTAAACAGAATTAATTGATTGCATACCTGTTGGGGCTTATGATCAAAAGACAGCGGAATCGCCGATCCCTTTGAGTCGCAGATCACACCTCTCGAGTCGCCGACATTCGCTACAATCAGCTTATTTTGAGCCACAATTCTGAGCGCAATCAGTGCCGTACTGCCCGACACGTCTCCCCTCTCTTTACAATCAATAATCAATTGTCTATCAATTTCAAGCACTTCTTCGGTGACAATCTTGGAGAGCGAGGCCACAGTCAACGACTCGGTTGTGGACTCATTGGTGTACAACTTTGAATTGGCTAAACATTCCTTATCGCTGTTTAGACCACCGTTCGAGACATCACTGACACCACAATCTTCTTCTGAACTCTTCTTCTCGCAGTGATTGTGAACAACACTGTCTTTACTGATGAGCGCTTCCACTCTCCTATGGATAGCTTTATATAACTTGGACTCAACAAAGATAGCGGCGCTCTGTTTGGGACAACAATTTCACACTTTATTAGTAACTAATCGTTTCTAATAAACCATAAAATACCGGTTTTATTGTTTTTATAAAAGTTATAAATACTTATGTGTTTGTCATTTAACTTATGGACAAAAAATCTGACAAAAAACACGAAATCTATTGACTTTAAATGTAAAATAAATACACGTCTCAATGCTATGTTAAGGTACAGCTATTTAAATGCAAATTATGTTGACACATAATTTAACGCTTATTTTGTATATGACATCACTTTTGGTGAATTAATAAAATATTTAATATATAAAACAATTGACATAATTATGTTTAAACCAATCAAACAATTGATGGAAACATATTCAATGGGAAATGAATGGAAAAGTTGTGTCAAAGTCTATATGAGCTGTAACTCAATATAGAGTGATAGTAGAGACTCGCGGCAAACAAATATGTGATAATCTGATCCTTTTGTGGTTCAAATGGGAAGTGATGATGACTGGCATGACATACCATATGTATGACAAGTGCAGCACTTTTGTTACGACTAATGCACTTTAAACTCATCTGATCCCAAGATTTCATACCACAAGACATACAGATATAACACATATAATGTGTTTTTAATCTTAAGTTAAGATAAGAGAAACTGCATAATAGACTCACATCTCCTCCGTGTCCGTCAAAGACAGCCCAGTACTCGATGCCGAGGCGTTGACTGTCGTTAACGTACGTAAACTTGTCCTCCATTTTGGGTCGCCGTCCCTGAAGTGCATAAACGCCGACACAATTGTCTTTGTATTCTTCGATGACATTGTCTGCGATACGAGTAATGCATTCAACGCTCGGCAACAATGCGGTCAAAGCGGTGGACACGAGTGTGAGTCCAATGTTGACTCGTTTGGTCCAATTGATTGTCGTTCTGATCACTGATTTGATCCAATACTCGCAAGTGTGGCAAATGAGCGCCAATAGCAGTATGAGTGACAGCGCGGCCAATGTCTGCGGTCTCATCGCCAAAGACACCAATTGCTGGAACCCCTCGCGGATTGTCATCAAATTGATTTCAAACAGATTCACCACCGATTTGGACAACAGCTGGAAGTGTGAGACAATTGTCGACCAAAACAACTCGTAGTCATCCAAGTCGTCATCCATTGACTCCCAAATCACTCAATCGGATCCCACTATACGACTGTCACTCGAGTCACGGCTTGTATTCAATCAATAGTTGTTGTGATAAACGAGTTGTCACTCAAATCACTACCAAATGAGACACTATTTGTGCCACAGATTGGGATTCAATTGACGATCACTTGAGACACACTTCAGACTAAATGCACACAAAACACAAACTTGTGATCAAATCAATCCTCACTTCACACACACTCACAGCCAATGCCCACAAATGCCGTACATTTATGTGGCACTCAATTACGTCCGACTAATTCGCGATTGAAAGCACGGCATAACTCATTGCATAGCATTTTGGACTCATTTAGTGTTGAAAGCAATGCATTGTTTAGCAAATGTTTGTATTAAAAAGGCCTGAAATGTGTTGTCAATTGGACTGTTAGTTAAAGCCATACATTTAGTGTAATTCATAACTTGACGTTAATTGTTGACAAATATATTGATTTTTGTTTCATAGGCTTTGTGTCCAATAATAACGTCGTCTATATATTCGGGGTTTCAATGAATGAATGCATTATTATATAAATTGTTTTGCAAACCCTTTCACTCTCTGCTAAACGTATGCTTTGAATGAAAATATTGTCATAAAAATTGTAAATAAATTGATTAGCGATTGAATGAATGGTTTATGAGATTATGTTATCGTAAATACAATAAACAAATGATTTGATCATTAAATTGAGTGTCGATTGCAATGCGAGACAAACGGCACAAACAATGTGTGAAAAATGAGACATAAATATGAGTTAATCATCGCTTCAAATGACAGACCAGTTGTCCATTCATTGCATAATAAAAATCTCACTTTTTATGTGTTTCTATTGCTTTCACTGATTGTCATCTCATTTGTGATCTATTTGTGTAACTATTATGACATCAAACACACCACTCATCAGCCATTCCTCCACAGATACGGACCACTCGTGAGATACAAATCGCAATACTTTGTGAATCCGAAGCTCTGGAACACCGAAAGGGATGACAATTCAGACGACGTCCCGAATGAAGTCATCTCCAGATCCGATATGTTTGACATGACTGCCGACGATGTGATGGTATTCCTCCAGATCCACAACACCGGCGGAAACGTATTCCTAAACCATATCATCAATGACTTGATTGTCGACAATCCGTGCAATTGTGAGTCCAATCGCCGCAAACGGTGTCAGTGTTTGCGACCCAACCGTCACAACAGTCAGTGGCTCTTCAGTCGCCTTACGGTCGGAACCAAATGCGGAATCCATCCGGACTTCAATGAATTGATCCATTGCTGCGATCGAGTGCTCGACGAACTCGAAGGCGATTCCGTCAAAAGGCGTTACTTTTATATAACGCTATTAAGAGATCCGATCACACGATTCATCAGTGAATACAATCACTTCAGAGGCCAAGAAGCGAACGGTAAGGCATCGCGCCATTGGTGTGGCGGTCGGGAAGTGATGCAAATGCCTGAATGCGACTTCAGGGCCGACGTTACCATCGATGAGTTCATGGACTGCGAGGACAACTTAGCGATCAATAGGCAGACAAGAATGCTCTCGGATTCAGCACTGGTTGGCTGTTATAACCGGTCGTATATGCCATCAGAAGAGCGACATATCGTTCAGTTGAGAAGCGCTGAAAACAATTTGCATAAAATGGCATTCTTTGGTCTCAACGAATTCCCCCGAATATCGCAACACCTCTTCGAAGAGACCTTTGATCTCGTCTTTCTGGACGCCGACACTCACGGCCTCCACCGCTACCGGCGATCGCTTTTGGATGAGTTCAGCGCTAAGACGATCGACAAAATCAAACGAATCAATAGTTTGGACATAAAGTTATATGAATTCGCGAAACAATTACTCTTTGAAAGGTTCGCCAAACTTAAGAATAAGAACTCCAAACTCCGGGATCAAAGTGTGAGCTCTTTGGCCAACGATAACACCGATATCACCAATTGGGGCGATAGTGAAGACAAATTAAACTCATGAGTCATTTAGTTAACAATTTTAATAATTGTGAAACATTTTTCAATTTGATTTTAGTCTCAAATTGTTTTGTTAATACCTAGAGATGGTTAGTCTACTTATGCTGGTCTCTCTGCCCCTCACCCTCTGTGCCGATGCCTTAACTACTTGTAAATAAATGACAAATACTCCGAATATGCAATGTTTATAACGTATAGCTATTTGATAGCAATTATTGTTTTCAATATTTTTCAAAAATGAATATTTATTTGCATTTTGTTTGCATTACATGTAAATCACACTAAAAATAAATTTTTCGAAACCTATTCCACAGAACGTTGTTTTCTTTCGGTCTTTCGTTTGGTTTTCTTCTGATTCCTCTGTTGTTTGAAATTTAATCCCTTTTTCTTCATCTCTTGTCTCTCTTTCTTGCGTTTCATCCGAAGATAATATGGATTCTTAGCCAACGCTTCGGAATACTTGCGTTTATTAAACTTCTTGAAGTCCGCGTCGGCCAACAGCTCCTCGACAAGTGTCCGCTTCCTATCCTTTTTGGGAACTCTTGAGTGATAATAATCTGCTTTGGATTCGATAATAGTTCCCATTTGGAAGAATTTGGGCAATTCTTTGCGATCGTTCTTCTTGTAGAAGCGCTTCGGATCCCAACCTTTCCTCATATTTAATGCCAACAAATCATTTCTCTTCTCTTCAGTCATATCAGTCACTCTCATATCAAACCACTTCTTCCCCAAAGTCTTTGACATCTCTTCCCTATTAATCTTCTTCTTCTGGCGTTTACTCATCCGAAAGGCTTTAATCGTATAGTTTTGCTCAAAACCCGGTTTAATGACACACTTGCGGCTCAACTCGTCCTCCATTGCCTTCATCGACATCTCATTCAACAATTTGAACGATTCTTCGGGCGTTTGATCTTTGCTTAGATATGGTTTGGCTTTTGGTTCAAACTCCAGAGTTGATCCCAAAACTGATATCTTATCCATACGTAAGCCTTTCTTTCGGTTATTGTCTTTTGGTTTTGAGTCCACAATAAAGTTAGATCTTTGCTTAGATATGGTTTCGCTTTTGGTTCAAACTCCAGAGTTGATCCCAAAACTGATATCTTATCCATACGTAAGCCTTTCTTTCGGTTATTGTCTTTTGGTTTTGAGTCCACAATAAAGTTGACCTTATCTTTGGTGTCGACCTCAGAGTCGGAATCGCTTTCGGATTCATCGAAGATATCATCTGAAGATATAATTGACAATTGAGTTGAAAAACAAATGTTTAGATTTTGAAAACAATTCAAACAAACCTTCATTTGATTGGCTTTTGTTTAAATGAATGCTTTTTCGCAAATATTTTGATTGAAATATATTTTCACTCATTTTTGGTGACAATTATTTAATCCGTAATTTAAACACAATTTAAATAGAAATTCATATTTAAATGAAACACAAAAATAAACACATGTTTTGCCATCAAATCCGCGACACAAACACTGCTCTCAAAACAAATTACGTTCAGTTGTTGTAAAACAAAAAAGTTTTCAAACTTTAAAAGTTTTAATCAAAGTTTTAGCACTAAATTATCTGAAATATTAATATATCTAATCATTAGTTATAAGTTATAATATTAATAACACATTTAGTTTTACATTAAGATTAAAATATTTGTATCTCTTTTCTGAGGAGGAGCTCAAAGATGGTGTCTTTGACAGCATTAAAGACGAGTCTAATGTTCTCCGTATTCGTAGCGCACGTTAAGTGCGAATAAATTATACGTTTAAGACATGAGTCGGGAATCAAATCAAAAAACATATTCATAACGAACTGACGCCCGGATATGACGTCCCGTTTCGGGCCCTCGTATTCGCCGAAGAAGTCCACCAAATGAGTGGCCGAACAGATCTTCTCCTCAAATAAGTCATATTTGTTGAAGAATAGGATTACCGACGAGTTGTGGAACCACTCGCACGTGACAATTGTCTTGAATAGAGCTTTA
>CAJPIZ010003953.1:0-10920 GCA_905368565.1 Medioppia subpectinata
TTATGGACACGAGTTAATGAGTAATTTAATTGTTAGTGAAATTGTAATAAATGATAATATGACATTCAATCATATTATTATATCAATCATATAAATGGCAATCATTGGCCAGCGGTCTCGGACCCAGCGCCGCACATCCCTTCATTATACTAATTGATTAAATAACTATTGAACCATAATTATGATAATTAAATGCATTAAATATAATGAGTTTAAATAAACACGTTTTATTTATATTATAAAGTATGTGTGTTTGTTATTTATAATTGTCTTGTTAAGAATAGATTGAGGATCAGATCATTCTTCGCCATTGACCCCACCCGACCAACCGGTGCACTGGGTCCGTGACCGCTGGCCATGGCAATGATGGTGCATACATTCAAGTTAACCAATTTTAAGTTGTGTATAGTCTGACATATAGCTGTTAGTGTTTCCCATTGAGTATTGGCCACCAAATGAATGACAAAGATTGTGAGCGGCCGAGTGCTCGCGTCGGTTGAATGATATGATGTGTTTTTGTGTCTTTATATGCAAGCAATGGTTAACACATTCAATTTGTTGTGTGTTTCATAGTAACGCTTGTTTAATATGATTGGCTGTCAATATAGTCACATGTGTAATGAATAGTAGTGGTACATGTGCTGCCATCCCACCACAACTCATTTTTGTGGCACCCGCCAGGCGGGCGCCCAGTGGGCGGGTGCCCTGGAAGGCGCCTATAGGAATAAGCGCCAAATTTAATAACCCTACAAATACAGTAATATAAAGTTGATATACGTTGATATAGTTGTATAAAGTTGATACCGGTATAAAATAGTTGTAAACAGTTGTAAAACAAAATATTTATTTATTAAAACTTTAAAATTATATCAAATTTTAATACATTAAATAGATATTAATTCTCGCCATAAATACAATGATTTGCTATACTTTTGAGTGAAAATGTATTCAAAACTATAGTCAGAATAAATATATTTATTCTGTAATAAAAATATTCGGAAATGTGTCCATCGGTTGTCAATTTAGACCATTGATTCCCATTAATGTCATCACTCGTGAGTCGGTGGACAACACTTCCCACTAAAGCATTGCCACCCGAAAGCCAATAAAAGTCAATACAAGTAAACACTCAATGCGTTGAGTGAATCTTCATTAGACAAAACCTCATGTGTTGTTCAAACCCGCGATTAGTGACCGCTTTATATAGACAGCCATTGTATGGACAATGAAATGGTTCGAAGGGTTTATGAGTCAATTGATGGCTACTTAATGTGTGCTTTGTCTTAAAGCCTTTACCACAGCCCTCATGAGTGCACACGTATTGTCTTAATACATGAGTTTTCCTCAAGTGCTGCAGAAATGTGCGGTCATTTTGATAACTTTTGTGGCAATCATTTATGGGACAAATGAATGTATTTGTCGACAATTCAAAGCATTTTTCTCGTTCGGTCTTATTTTGTATCAAGAATTGAGACACCGTTTCATTTGATGGTATTTTCATCGAGTCTTCGCTATTATTTTCAATGATGTCGTTGTTTGTCATCCCTTTTGGTTGACTTGTTTTATGTGTTAATGAATGTCGCGCTAAACCATTGTTTGTATTAAACGCTTTGTAGCAGTCGTTGTATTTACAGACGTATTTGTTTTTAGTGTGAATTGTCTTCAAGTGGTCCCGAAACTGACCACTCGTTGGGTAACTCTCGCGGCACTCATTCACCGGACAATTGAATGTATTTGTCGTAAAACTAAAATATTTCAATCTTTCGGATCTGTTTTGTATCAATAATTCAGCCAATGATGTCTTTGGTGTCATATTTGTGGTAACGCTTTGTCGAGTCCTTCCACTCATGTCTTTGTTTACCACTCGTTGTGATGATAGAGATGTCGAGGGCTTTGAAGTAGCGATCAATTGTGTTTGCATTCCTGTACTCATTAAACTATTTTGTATATTAATCTGTTCCACAAAATAGATTTCGGGTTCTTCTTTGATATTTGTCCTCAACTTCAGACCATTGCTGTCATAAGAGTTGTCAAATATGTCTTCATTTACTCCTTCGTTGTTGTCATCAATTGTTTGCATCACTTCTTGTGTCTCTGTTTTGCCCTTCCATTCAAACCATTGTTTTCCTCTGCGATAGCTATACGTCCGTCGGTTGTGAACCGACACCCGATGTCTCAGGCGTTGGGAAAACGTATAAAACATTTCATTACAGCCTTTGGTCCCACAATTGATGGCCGGTCCGGAGCCGTGTGTCAAACGGTGGACATTCAACTCATTCTTCGACTTAAATTCAACCTTACAATCACTTACAGGACATCTGATTACTCTATCTGTTGTGTCTGTTAAGTGTCTCTTCAGATGTGATGTCAATAACTTATTGTTAACGCATTTATATTGACAGCCATTACGTGGACAACGAAAGGGCTGTTTTGGGTGTCTCTTCAGATGTAGTTTCAAATTCCTATCACTACTGGTATTGTATTGACACCAATTGTGCGGACATTGAAATGACTTAATTTTGTTATGACTTATCCAATGTATAGTTAAGTTGCCTTTCAATGTAAACGCTTTGCCACAGTCTTCGTAATGACAGTAATATTGTCTTTTGCTGTGAACGGCAGCCAAATGTCTGTAAAACTTGTCATCGGTTCCACAACTCTTGTGACACTTATTTATGGGACAAATGAATGCATTTGTATTAAAATCAAAGCATTTCTTTCTTTCGGACTTATTTTGTCGCAAGAATTCAGACATCGATCGCATTTCCATCGACTCTTCACTACTGTTTACTATCTCTTTTAGTCCACTTGTTCTGTGGATCAATGAATGTCGCGCTAAGCCATTGATTGTATTAAACGCTTTGTAACAGTCTTTGGATTTACAGATGTATAGGTTTTTGGCGTGAATTGTCTTCAAGTGGTCCCTAAACTGACCACTCGTTGGGTAACTCTCGCGGCACTCATTCACCGGACAATTGAATGTATTTGTCGTAAAACTAAAACATTTCAATCTTTCGGATCTGTTTTGTATCAATAATTGAATCAATGATTGCTTTGATGTCATATTTGTGGTAACGCTTTGTCGAGTCCTTCCACTCATGTCTTTGTTTACCACTCGTTGTGATGATAGAGATGTCGAGGGCTTTGAAAACGGGAACAATGTTTGCATATTAGTTGTCAATACAGATCTCATTGTATTTATCGGTTCCATATAATTATCTTCGTGTCCTTCATTCACATCTGGTATCAAAACCACATCATTGCTGTCATCCAAGTCTTCAGCCATCACTTCATCTGTAATTTGTATTACTTCTTGTGTTTCATTTCTTTGGTTGATTTGTTGATCATTTGATGAACTCTTCAGTCGGTCTTCAAATTCAGTCTTAATGTGATGTCCAACCGATCCATACGTTTCATCACTCAATTGATCCAATGTTTGACACAATAGCCAAAAGTCTTGATTGTCTTCTCCATCAATGATTGTCTTATATTTTGAGTGAATTTTAATTAAATGTGTTTTCAATTCATTTAAACATTTGTTTCCAAACAATAACTCATTTAAAAGTCGTTTGTTTTCAACCATTAATTCATCCAAAATATCATTAATANAACCATTAATTCATCCAAAATATCATTAATACTAATAATTAATGACTTTTTACTAATCATTGAATCCATAATTCAATTCAAAATCACATTTAAAACTAATTCACAATTAATTTGAATCCAAATTAAGTGCAAAACTAAACAACAATTGAATCACAAAAATGTAAACAAAAAGAGAAACCATTTGTAACACAAAGGGATTGTCTCTGAATTATATAAACTCTTAAATACAGTATAAAATTGGATGTAAGGTAATTATTATTACTGCAGTATTTAATATTTTATTAATTTTAATTAAGAATTTTATTAAAATTAATTCAATTATAAATTCAACGTGTTCAAATTTTGTATAATAATATTTTCAAACAAATTAATCTGGCTATAAATGATATTTTATTACACTTACTCGTTAGCACTTTTCACAGCATTACAGTACTGTATTACTGCTATCTCTTAAATACATTAAAATTTAATTAAATGACAATAAAATTATGACAAACTTTCATTTGACAAATACATGATTATTCGGTTAATTACTTTTTAACCACAAGCCATATATGAATGTGGTTTATAGGAGTGCCAGACATTTATAAATCACAACAAGTTTATTGAAAGCAATTTTAATTGTAAATAAAATAAAATTAACTTTTAATGATATTTTGTAAAAATTGCTGTAATAAAAATCACAAAATATACAGTTACATGCATTTATAGTTAAAGTATAATATACTTTATCCATATTTTGCAATACTTTTATTGCAATCTATATATTCGCACTCAAAGGGTCGACTTATATAACTAAATTAATGTCTGTATTCATCGCTTTCCACTCTATTATCATTACTTCTTGAGACTCTTCTTCATCGGCTCTCTCTTTACGGCTTTTATTATACCCTTTGAGTGTTTGTGTCTCATATGGTCTCTCAAATTCTTACGACAAACGGCTTTATGATCGCAGCCATTGTGTGGACAACGAAATGCTTTGATTGTATTGTGTGTTTCCAAGTGTTCGCTTAAGTGACTCTTTGTTTTATAGGCTCTGTCACAGCCCTCATGAGTGCACTGGAATTGTTTTAAGCTATGACTTCTCTGCAAATGTATAGTAAAGGGTCTGTCCATTGGGTATCTCTTGTGGCACTTATTTATGGGACAAACGAATGCATTGAGAGTCCTATCAAAACATTTCTTTCTTTCGAACTTATTTTGTGTCAAAATCTTAGCCATCAATTCATTTGACGTCATCTCCGCATCGATGGACACGTCATCACCGCTCGGATCAGATTGATGTGAAAGTGTGTGCGATTTGAGACCATCGGGTGATATGAATGTCTGGCGACAGTCGCCGACATCGCAGGTAAACAACACTCTCTTCAGCGAGACTTTGGGTAAAATCTTTGGCAAAAACTTTGAGTGTTTTCTCGAGTGATCTCTAAAACGCTTATTAGAAACGGTCTTAAATTCGCAGCCATTGTGTGGACAGCGAAACGATTTACTTGTATTGTGTGTCAATAAGTGGTCTTTTAGTTGACGATTCAATTTATAGCCTTTACCACAGCCCTCATGAGTGCACACGTATTGTCTTGAGGTATGAATATTTTTCAAATGTACCGCAAAGTTGTGATCCGTTTTACAACTCTTGTGGCACTTATTTATTGGACAAATGAACGCATCTTTGCTTAAATCAAAACATTTGAATCGTTTGATCTTATTTTGTATCAATAAGTCAGTCATCAATTGTTTTGATGGCATTTCCATCGAGTCTTCACTACTCTTTTCAATCATATCGTTGTTTACCATCTCTTGTGATGATTGAGGTATCGATGGCTTTAAATATGCGTTTATTTGTGTTTGAATTTTTTTATTCATTGGTTCCACACAACTGTCTTCGGAGACTTCTTTGATAACTGATCCCAACTCCAGACCATTGCTGTCATACAAGTTGTCAAACATGTCTTCATTCACGCCATCGCTGTTGTCATCAATATTTTGATTCACTTCTAGTGTTTCATCCGTTGGTCTCATTTGTCGATCATTTGATGGACTCTTCAGTCGGTCTTCAAATTCAGTCTTAATGTGATGTCCAACCGATCCATACGTTTCATCACTCATTTGATCCAATGATTGACACAATAACCAAAAGTCTTGATTGTCTTCTCCATCGATAAGTGTTTCATATTTTGATTGAATTTTATATAAATGTGTTTTCATTTCATTCAAACATTGAATTTCATGTAAAAGTCTATTGTTTTCAACCATTAATTCATCCAAAATATCGTTTATATAAATAATTGAATCCATAATTCAATTCAAAAACACATTTAAAACTAATTCACAATTAATTTGAATACAAATTAAGTGCAAAACTAAACAACAATTGAATCACAAAAATGTAAACAAAACTCAACTCAATTTGACTCAAATGTGAAGCGAAGGGATTGTCTCTGAATTACGTAAACATGTTTTACATAACTTTTACACAAAAATTAATTATAAATAAATAGTTTTAATTGAGAATTGCGATTTTATAAAAATTATTTATTGTTTAATAAATTCAAAATTATTTTTAAATTACATCAAATCTATTGAGTTAAACATTTATCTGAATTAAAATCATTTAATTAAGTGTAATATTAATTATTAGTAATATAATTATATATTAATCTATATAAACATCTCATTTGATATTTTAATAAATAATTAATAAATAAATTATAGAAATGTATGTTTAGAAAGTGCATGTTCAAAATATTAGTAATTAATAATTAGATGAGCTTTTATATTATGGTTTGTCTTAGAGCCTTTACCACAGCCCTCACGAGTGCACACGTATTGTCTTTTGTAAAAACAAGTATCCGTTTCGCAACTATTATCACAAATGAGACGAGTCTTCACTAGTCTTTCAATTTGTCTTCGTTTACTCATCCATTGTTTGTCTTCCACTGTCTTCTTGTGGCTCTGTTTTTACCGTCCATTCAAACCATTGTTTTCCTCTGCGATAACTTCTCGTCCGTCGGTTGTGAACCGACACCCGATGTCTCAGGCGTTGGGAATACGTATAAAACATATCATTACAGCCGTCGGCCCCACACGTGATGGTAGGTTCGGATCCGTGTGTCAAACGGTGGACATTCAACTCATTCTTCGAGTTCACTCCATCTGTTCTGTCTGTTGAATGTGTCTTCAGATGTGATGTCAATAACCTATTGTTAACGCATTTATATTGACAGCCGTTATAATGGCATTGAAATGATTGAATATTTTTGTGCATATTTTCCATATGTCTCGACAAAGACTTTCGATTAAAACTATGAAAATCACATCCATTGACATCACATCTAAACTGTTTGTCTGTTGAGTGAGTCCTCAGATGTCCTTTCAAACAGTGATAACTACTGGCTTTGTATTGACAGCCGTTATAATAGCATTGAAATGATTGCGTTTTTGTGTGTGTTTTCTTATGGACTCTCAAATTCTTGGCATTAAAGTTATAATAATCACATCCATTGACATTACATCTGAAGACTTTATCCGTTGAATGTCTTTTCAGATGTTCTGTTAAATAGTAACTAATACTGGCTTTGAATTCACAGCCATTTTGTGGACAATGAAAAGATTTGATACTTTCGTGCGTTAATACATGTCTGGAGAAACTATCCTTTAACTTAAAGCCTTTACCACAGCCCTCATGAGTGCAGATGTATTGTCTTGGGGTATGAGTTCTGGGCAAATGTTGTTGAAATGGGATATCCTTTTGGAAACTTTTGTGGCACTTATTTATGGGACAAATGAATGCATTGAGAGTCCGATCAAAACATTCACTTCTTTTGGTCTTATTTTGTGCCAACAATTGAGACATCGATTGCTTTGATGTCATTTCCATCGAGTCTTCATTACTCTCTTCATTCATGTCTATGTTTACCATCTCTTGTGATGATTGAGATGTGGATGGCTTTGAAGTGCTGTTCACTTGTCTTTGAATTTCATTAGTCATTGAACTCATGTCTGTATTCACACAATTATCTTCCGGTTCTTTTATAACAACTGATCCCAAATCCAAACCATTAATTATTTTGTGTTTTCTTTTCGCGTGATTTTTCAACGTCTTGTATTTAAAGGTCTGATAATCACATCCATTGACATCACATCTGAAGACTTTATCCGTAAAGTGTGCCCTCAAGTGAAGCTTCAAATTGTTATCACTAATGCCTTTATATTGACAGCCATTGTGTGGACAATGAAATAATTTGATATTTTTGTGAATCGATTGATGTGTCCTTAAGGTGTACTGTGTTTTAAATGCTTGACCACAGCCCTCATGAGTACACATGTATTGTTTAGTGGTATGAGTTCTCCGAAAATGCATCGCAAAGTTAACGTCTTTTTTGAAACTTTTGTGGCACTTATTTATGGGACAAACGAATGCATTGAGAGTTAAATCAAAACATTTCTCTCTTTCGGACTTATTTTGTCGCAAGAATTGAGACATCGATTCATTTGATGTCATTTCCATCGAGTCTTCATTCGAGTCTATGTTTACCATCTCTTGTGATGATTGAGAAGTCGATGGCTTTGAAGTGCTGTTCACTTGTGTTTGCATTTCTGTATTCAATAAACTTATTGACGATTTATTAATGAGTTGTGTATTAATCGGTTCCATAGAATCTTCAGCTTCTACTTTGACACCTGTTCTCAGCTCCAGACCATTGATGGCAAACATGTCTTCATTCACGTCATTGTTGTTATCATTAATATTTTGATTCACTTCTTGTGTTTCATATCTTTGTCTCATTTGTTGGTCATTTGATGGACTCTTCATTTGGTCTTCTAATTCAATCTTAATGTGATGTCCAACCGATCCATACGTTTCATCACTCAATTGATCCAATGTTTGACACAATAGCCAAAAGTCTTGATTGTCTTCTCCATCAATGATTGTCTTATATTTTGAGTGAATTTTAAATAAATGTGTTTTCATTTCATTCAAACATTGAATTTCATGTAAAAGTCTATTGTTTTCATTCATTAATTCATCCAAAATATCGTTTATATTAATAATTGAATCCATAATTCAATTCAAAAACACATTTAAAACTAATTCACAATTAATTTGAATACAAATTCAGTGCAAAACTAAATATCAATTGAATCACAAAAACATAAACAAATCAAACCATTTGTAACTCAGAGGGATTGTTTGTAAATTACGTAAACATTTTCAATAGCTATTCAATACTTTATTAATTATTACCGGAATTAACAAACAATTTAATCAAAATGATTAAACAATTATTCATAATTATATAATTATACTGTTTTATTGTATATCAACACCAAATATCAAGTGTTAACATTAAATTAATATAAATGATATAAATTTCAAATGGATTGTTAGTTATTGTTTTATTGAATTAATTATCTTATATTTAAATTACAATATAAATTATATAATCATTACATTTTGTGGACAAACTTTTTATGATTAAACAAAATGGAGGAACCGGTGGCCGAGTACTCACATCCGGGCCATTGGCACACAAATGGGCGCACATTGTTGTGGATATTCATGTGATCTCTCAATCGGAGTTTATTTGCATAACTTTTACCACAATCGGGCCAAACGCACACATGTGGTCGCTCTCCCGTATGCTTGAGTTTATGATAACTTAAATAAGTTCCCGAATACTCACATCCGGGCCAATCATCAATCGGAGTTTATTTGCATAACTTTTACCACAATCGGGCCAAACGCACACATGTGGTCGCTCTCCCGTATGCTTGAGTTTATGATAACTTAAATAAGTTCCCGAATACTCACATCCGGGCCAATCGCACCGTTGCTTTCGTTGCGGTTTATATTTTTTACGTTTCCTATTGTGGACAGAGATCTGATGTTTGAGGCGTTCATAGCTATGGAAAAACATTTCGTTACACCCGTCGGCGCCGCACCGGATCGTCGGGTCGCTCAGATGTACGCGCGAGTGTTGCGCCAGATCTTTGGCCAATTTGAATGCCTTTCCGCACCCGTCGACCGAGCATTCAATCACCGGTCTGTCCGTCAAATGGGAGACCATATGTGACTTTAGGGCCCATTTCGTACGGCCCGCGTACTCGCAGTCTTTGTAATCACACTTGAATTTCTTGTCATTTTTGTGGACAACTAAATGATTGTCGAGTCTATCCTTATGAGTGAAAATCTTATCGCACCCTTCATAATGGCATTTAAATCGGGGTTCGCTGTGAATGTTATATAAATGTTGGTTAAATAGTTTACGCGTTTTCAATGCCTTCTGGCACTCAATTCCCGGACACTTCCAGGTCTTTGTCTTCGGATCAAAGCATCGCTTTCTTTCCCATGTGTTTAGTGTAAAGGCTTTCGTGTATTGTATCAGTGGTTCCGCCCCTTTGACCACCGATTCTGTCGAGTGTGTCTTCAGATGTGCTTTCAAATACCTATCGCTAACGGCTTTAGACTCACAGCCATTGTGTGGACAATGAAATGGTTTCGCCTTTTTGTGTCCCAATAGATGTAAATTAAAACCGTTTTTTGATTTCAACACATTCTCACAGCCTATGTATTCGCAAACGTATTGTCCGTCGCTGTGAACAGACTTCAAATGGTGTGAAAACTGGACATCCGTTTTGTAACTCTTATGGCAATCATTTATTGGACAAATAAATGCCTTTTTCTCAAACTCATAACATTTCTTCCTTTCGGTGACATTTTGTAGCAATACTTCAGACACCGATTGATTTGAGTGCCGTCTCTTCACATGTTGAGTGAAATAGTAATCATCAATGGCTTCGTATTCGCAGCCATTGTGAGGACAATGAAATGATTTAACAGTTTTGTGTAACAATTGATGTACTCTTAAGGCAGACCTTGTAGTATAGCCTTTACCACAGCCCTCATGAGTGCACAAGAATTGTCTTTCGCCGTGAACTGCTGTCACGTGACGGCGAAATTGGAAATCAGTTTCACAACTCTTGTGGCACTTATTTATGGGACAAATAAATGCATTTTTGGTTTTGTTAAAGCATTTCCTTCTTCTAGTCTTATTTTGTGCCAAAAATTTAGACATCGATTGTTTTGATGGCATTTGCATCGAGTCTTCACTACTCTTTTTATTCATGTCTTTGTTTGTCATCTCTTGTGATGATTGAGATGTGGATGGCTTTGAAGTGCTGTTTATTAATGTCTGCATTTCATCAGTCATTGAATTTAATGAATATTTATTGTCAAACATGTCTTCATTCACGCCATCGCTGTTATCATCAATACTTTGATTCACTTCTTGTGTTTCATATCTTTGTCTC